>CM043699.1:125627035-125827035 GCA_023935145.1 Bretschneidera sinensis
TCTTTTTATATTGCGAATATAATTCTAAATTGAACTTTACCAATCCCTGTGGAGATGATCTTGCATTCGCACACTATACTACACTGTTGACCTTGTGCACTTGCAAGTAAAACGAGTGCGATTATTTGCCCATTAATTTAGGTGGATAAACGCGCAACAAGACCTCAGCAAATCGTTGATCCATCCAAGAACTTTTGGAATTATATGTCCAATAGACATAAGGATGGACTAAAAGAAGCCTTATTTCATCCCAACCAAAGCTCCCAACATAAGCAACTAAAAATATCCATTGTAAGAAAGCTAACCTGATTTGATATGCTCACGTTAACAAGCCAAACATTAGATGACGCTAATAAAGAAGGAAGATGAACTACATTCAGTTGGGAACCAAAATAATGCCAAACCTCAACTTTTGTAGATCCTCAAACAAGAAGGTGTTCTAAAGTTTTAGTGGAATAGTTTGCACAACAACACACATATTTTGATGCTAAAATATTCTTAGCCTCTGTATCTTTCCATCAATTGGAAAGCCATCATGAAACAACTTCCACATAAAGCATGAAATTTTAATAGAAACCCATTATATTGTGCATAAAAGTGTATAAACTTATTGGAAAAATATCAGAAAACGAGTATAGGTTACAAGTTTTCGGAAAAAAGAATTATGTTAGTGCTTGTGATTGCCTAAAGAAGCACATCACTGTTAAAAAAATCTTGAACAAATGTTACCACATGTTTAATAATCTCATAACAAGATTGGTAAAAATGGCCTGTAAAACCATCAATCCCTATAGCACTATCCTGGTTTAATCCTTATACAGTAGCTAGCACCTCATCCATTAAAGGAATAACACATAAATTCTAGTTCATCTCATCTGAAATTATAGAAGGAACACACTACAATAAAGAGCTTGCCATAAATATAGTCAAAGAGGAGAATAAATCAGATAAGAAAGACGCAACAACATTTTCTAATGTATCCTCATCAATGATATAACTTCCATAAGACTGACGCAATTTAAACTTGGGTTGAAGCTCTCTCTCCTTTATTGTATAATGAAATTAACTTGAATTCCTATCTCCTTCACAAAGCCATTTGACCCTAGCCTTTTTAATAGCTATAGATTCTTCATGGTTTAAAAGCTCTTCTAAGGTGAGTTTTGTTGAGTTGGGAGCTTTCAAGTTAGAAGAAGAATCTAAGCTCTTAACAGCACATTCTGCTCGAATAACATCATCTTGGGTTACCTCAATTTGATGATGAATATTACCAAACACTAACCAGTTCTAGTCTCGAAGTTTGTGCTTTAAAAACTTAAGTTTTTAATGCATGGAAACCAGAGGAGGACCATTAAATTATGTTTGCCAGCAAGCTTTGACAAATTCTTGGAATGTATCTTTATAAGTCCAAGTCTTTATAAAATGAAAGGCTTAGAAATTGTAGCTGAAGTAGTGATAGAAATCAGAAGAGGGCAGTGCTTTGACAGAATCTTGGCTAATGTGAGACTTTAACTAGAGGAAAGTTGTGGATGAAATCATTGTTGACAAGCATTCTATCCAATCTACACCAAGTGTGAATGTTACCTTGGTGATTATTGCACCACATAAAAATATTGCCTTCAAATCCCTGATCTAGAAGACCATTGGGTGACTAAAATCATTGAACTCTTGGACTGCATGCTTGTCTATAGGAATTACACCACATTTCTCATTAGAGGTTGCTACTAAATTGAAATCCCCCACCACGAACAGGGATCAGTTGAAAAGGCATTTATAAGAGCTAAAGAATGTCAAAGTTCTTTTCTTTCCTATTTACTACATTTAGCATACACCAAAGAACCATAACCGACAAATCGAAATAACTTGATCAATAATATAAAGAATATCAACTGAAAAATCATTCTTCTATAAGATCCATATATGCATATTGACAAGATTAGCATGAACATAATTCTTGAACCACAATTTTTTGGCAAATGATGCCAAATGATCACCCGAGTGCTTTGGCTCTAAAATACCATAAATGTCACCTTATTGTTTCATATGATTTCTCATAAATAAGCTATTTGATTAGGATTCCCAACACCCCTAGCATTCTAAATTAGGTCATTTAACATTAAAGCAATTTAGAAGGAGGTATGGAAAGCCTTGCCAATTGAACAAGTTACCCTCTTCCATGGGTCTACTTTACTTTGTATAGGATTTGATTCATGTTTTCACTTCATCTTAACAGCCATTTTCTCTGAGAACAGTTTATGACCTCCTATGTCATTTCATCCAAAGCATTAATTTTATGAATATAACAATCATCAGTGCAAGTTAAGAAATTGAGATTTGGTTAAGAATGACATATCACATCAGTGATAGGATGAAGTTGGTTGTTTAACAAGGTTCCATCATTGGAAGTTTTCTCTTTTTATTCTTGTCAAACAACATCCAATGAAGAGTTTGAATCTGAAGGAGGAAAAGATTTTTGTAGTGATGGAGGAGATTTTGCTTTGCCTCTATCAACTGAAGGAGGCACCGTATTCACTATAGTCTCTAGTATCTTCTAGATGTTCTCTTCTAGAAGTTTATTCCAGTCAATTGTAACATTGTTATCATTAGCAAATGATTGAACTTCCTTGTCTTTGTTTTTTTCCCTCTTGAAATTTTGTTTTCCTGAGCTAGTACAATGACATTTTCTGTATCACATGAAATTGTTATAGGTCATTAAAGGATCTTTACAAGTTTCACCACCTTTGGATTGGATTCTCCCAACAAACGTCTGTAGTATTTTTTCATCATGACCCTATAAGCAACAATGAGAGAAGAAAGACAAGTTACCCTAAAATATGACTCCTTACCAAAATCTATCTTCCCTGCTTGTACTAAAACAAATTATATATGGTCTAGGTTTTATGAGATAAAGATCTACACACACCCTGGTATAAGTAGGCCTCTCCAAGGAGCTTGTTTTATTGTTTGCTTCCAAACACCTCACAAAATAACTTAAAATTACTTTGAGGAATTAAGAATAAATGAATAGTAAAATTAGCCTTAGGAGTTTAATCCAGTCAGTCGTAAGCATAAATTATGTTTTAGGATTAAAACTTGGTGTCCACCTAAATATTTTGTATAAGGAGTTGTCCACTTGATGATTACCTTGCAACAACATAATGATGAGATCTTCATGAGAGGTAAGTAAAACCATTATATAGTGGTAATCTAGTAATTGGGAATGATGTAGGTATGTTACAGTCAGTCAAGGTTTGGCTGTCAACATTATAACAAAATAGGTATTTAGTAGCACACTGAAACATCATTAAAAATTAATGATTTAGTCATGGAAGCACTTGACTGATGAAAAAACTATATAATGGAGATCGTCAATATATCTTCTTTGCTAAAATTATTTGTGACAATTCTGTAGTGTTGTCACTAATTGTTAGGTAAAGGTGACAAAATTGATTATCATCACCGAAGAAAAACTGTTTTGTGAAATAATGTTACGTCACCATTACTAAAGAAATTTTGTCATTAAAGACTTGTATTAATCACTGAATACATAACAAAGATTTTTTGTAGGTGACAAAAAAGTTATGTCTCACCTAAAGAATGACTAATTAGTGATGTAAAAAATAGTCATGAAAGCTAATAAAATATCTTCGTTGAAGATCTTGATCTGTCACAAAATAGACAACTATGTTTCACTATAAAGGACGAATATTATAGCTCACCAAAGGGAGGGCATCTTTTTGACACTATATTCATCACTACATTTTATACAATTTCGTCATTAATTATCCGAAATCGTCACTATTTTTATGACTTAAATTTAGTAAAGATACATCACATGCATATATATATACCTAAGTGGATGACTATGGACTTTCTAAGCGTCATTTACTTAAGCTAATAAAGTAAATCACTTGGTAAAACCATAGGTAATTATTATATGAATATATCTCATTCATTCATGGATCTTTAATCTTCAAATGGTCCACCATGCTTCCCTGCACACTCCTTGATTCACCTCAATAAAACCTTATCTACCTCTTAGTAACTTTATATATATATATATATATATATATATATATAAGAAACCTTGATTAGAAGTCAATAGGAGTTACATTGGAGGGAGATAGAAATTTACATTGAGAGAAATTAGAGAAGGCGAGGTATGAAAACTCTCATTTAAAATTGAATAACCAAAAATAATACCAACAAATTGAACCAATTGCTAAGGTCTAGGTCCAATAGTCATCCACTCATACAATCAAATTGCATAAATATATAATAGCAATTTTATTCTAGTTTATGGTTATTTCTTCTTAGATTGCATTCCTAATCCAATTAAGTTTCTAGAAACTTTTCTTAATCCTATTACAAATAAGATTAAGATTCCTAGTCTAGCTTCTTAAAACCTTTGAATTTTGAAATTAAGAACAATTCTTAATTAATTAAATAAATAAATTTAATTTGATATTTTTTAAGATTAAAATTAAACATTTAATTTCAATTAAAAATATATTTAATTTTTTTTAAATTAAAACAATTTCAAAAATTCTTTAAAAACCCAAAAACCTAATTTTTATGTCAAATAGTTGATTGTTCTTTATGAAAGTCGATGGTGAAAAGTTTTTGTCCAAAAGTTCAATCATATTAGGAGTTCAAAGTTGTCTATCTACTCAGGACAATCGATTGTCCCATTGAAATTGCAGATTTTTCATGACTTTTCTTGAGAATTTTGTTCCCTAAACAATTTCTCTTCAATCCAAAATCATATTTTGATCAATCAAATTGCTTATAATCAACCTCTATTGATTTAATATGCTTGAAAAACAATTTAAAAATTCTTTATTATCATCCCATGGCAATAAATAATTCAAGAAATCTTTAGATTTCTAATTTACAATCACTAAAATTTACAAGATCAAATCTATTAGAAGATAATCCATCTCCATATAAATATGCAGTAGAAATTTTAAATCTTTTTATACCAATAACTTAATCCAACGAATTTCTCTACGAATATATTAGAATGATAATTCATCTCCATATAATCTTAGATATTGATATCTTTATGAAGATTCTGGTTGCGAGTTCGATGGAGAGCTCACAAGCCGTTCAAGGATTTGACCTCTAAGTGTAGGCATACGAGCAACCAAGAATAAGGATCTCCTTCTCTATGACGTCAAACACAGCGTGAGGAAGAGGACTAGGGCTGGCTGAAATCCTTATGTGCTAGCTCTTGATTTTTTCAAGCTTTTTGAGAGAGAAAGAGAGTCTAAAATTTGATTTTTTTTTCTCAAAATCTGCCTACATGTTTATATCAAATAGAACCTTTATATAAAGTTTTTACTGCTAAAAACTCTAAGATTTTTAGAGTTGTAAATAAACTGGAGTTTAATTACTTCCCTTAATTCTCTCACTTAGCCCATTAGTTTTTCTTATTATTGCAATTTTCCAATTGTGTGTAACACATTAGGTTCAATATTGCACTGGTAGTAGGTCGTAACTTTTACGTAACAATTGAATCCTATCCAATTAATTAAAACCTCCTTTTAATTTTAATTTGAATTAAAACTCTTTTTAATTCTCTCTTTAATTAATAATTAATTACAATTAATTTTTAAGGGCTTCCACAAGTCATGACTGATACCTAGTAGTATGTCATGACTACCTAGACAATATGAATTAATGTGAACCTTTTCGTTGTTAGTTACCATATAATTCAATCATTCCATCATGCAATGGCCTTGATTAATCCTAAGGCATGAGTTTACTATTAAGCCTTAATTACTTAATCATATGTATCTAGATCTCAAGTCCATAACTTAAATGGTGAAATCATAAACTCATTTCTAATTTTTATCCCACCATGGCCTAGAAATTTCCATGGTATGACTTAATAAGGTTGCATAGGACATTCTCTTTCTTTTACTGAGAGAGATGGATCATCTATTGTACACTCACATACCTCTATGCATAAGTGGTCATACCCAATTACTACCCTCTTGTGACCTATGTTTAAAATCACTTTTAAATAGCGTCAATGCATGATGACCCACACATAAGGTATCCATGGTGCCTTAAATCCAAGGATCACTTGTATAACTGCAACGTAAGAACTCCTATTGACAACTAATAAAATGTCTATTAGGAATTTCTTAGTTGAGTTAGTTCGGTGTACCTGTTCTCTAACAAGCACCTACATAATGTATTTTAGTTTCTCACACACTAGTGATCGTGAGATCAATCACCCCCAACTCTTTGAGAAAACTGATATAGCTGCTAAGATACCTACTGGAAAGACTAAGAAGCAGTAGTTAAAAGACTTAAGAGAAGAGGAAGACATTAACAAGAAAGAAAAATAAGAGAAGGAAGAGTGTGCACAAGCTGTCCATGAGCTTAGAAGATTTTTAAGACTCTAAGAAAAGGAACCAACACCATCCAGATAACACAAATAAAAGACTCAAAGGGGCAATTAAGATTAATTAGTTAGTTACACATAAGTCAAAGGGCTATTAGAGATTGAATATACTTGTAACTAACTTGTAATTAACCTCAGTTTACTACATTGACTTGAACTAGTATAAAGGGGTTGTAACTTCATTGTAACTTTCTTGGAGTTTAGGCTTGTCTCGAATCAAGTCAATCCTCTTCTTCGTTGACTCTATCCTCTTCTTCACCTTCACAGTTCCCTTAAACACTTACTACATTCCAGAAATTCACCACCCACTCGGTCACAAGGGCTAAAGGAAAAAGATCAAAGAACAATCACTTTTCATGGTAGAGAATTTCTCTGTTTCAAAAATAATTAAAGGAAGACATAATAACTTCTGTCAATCAATAACTCTAGCCACAACTATCCAAGATGCAATGTGACATTGAAGAGTTGAAGATCATTTACAATGAAGAGTTAAAGACCTCTTATAACAAATATGAGCCTCCTGCAATATCATCTCAAGAAAATCAAGAAGTAGAATACTGTGCACACCAAAATTCTACCCTATTCAAGCAACTCAAACTGGACTTTTCGAGATTCAATTTAGGAGATCCTTTAGATTGGTTGTTCAAAGTGGAACAATATATTTTGTATCATCAAATTCTAGATTTTCATAAACTCACTAAGGTTTCTTTCCATTTGGATGGACAAGCATCAAGTTGGTATCAATAAATGTACCAGAGTAACCAACTAAGGGGCTAGAAAGAATTTGTTCAGGCTTTGCAAGAAAGGTCTGGACCTTCTCTCTATGATGATCATCAAGGCAACCTCACTAAACTTCTACAACACGCTTCTATATAAGACTACCAAGATAGGTTTGAAGCGCTATCTTGCAAGGTCCCTGGCCTCACTAAGCATTTTTTGAAGAGTTACTTCATTTCAGGCCTCAAATCTGCAATAAAGGGAGAAGTCTTGTTATAAAGACCTCTTAATTTACATGAAGTAATAAGCATTACAAGAATTGTAGAGGCAGAAGTAGCTGAGAGATATATATCCACTAAAAGTTGGGTTCCTAGACAATTCCCCACTATTTCTATTCTTGGCCCTAAATCAGTGCCACAGGCTACACCACCATTGCAAGAATCAAGAACCAATGTCAAAAGGCTTATACCTTAGGAACAATAGTTGAGAAAGGAAAAAGGACTATGCTTCAACTAAGATGAGAAGTATAGCTCTGGCCAAAAATGCAAGAAACAGGGCATGCTATGTTACTTTGAAGGACTAGAGTCAGAAGAGGACAGCACACTAAAGGATTTCATCAATAAAAAATCTTGGCTTCTAAGTATTGACAATAATCCTGCTATTAGTTTTCATTCATTGATAGGTCATGCATCACCTTAGACATTAAGATTAGAGTGCTAGATTGGGGGTTATACCTTACAAATATTAATAGATAGCGAAGTACATATAATTTTATCCAAGAAAGAATGGCACACTTTTTGTGACTGCTCATCACACCCTGACAACATTTCAAATTACAAGTAGGAAATTTTGAACACTTTCCTTTCATTGGAATGTGTCTGCTGTATAAATCTAGTTACAAGACCACAAATTTAACATTGATTTCATCATAATACCTTTCCAAGGAACTGATGTTGTATTGGGAGTACAGTGGTTACTGATAAGTGCTTAAATATTCATATTTAAGCCCCTTAATTTACATTTGTTAAGCTCTTAGTTTACGTATTTTATTCTATTTTACTTCATTTTTGTGTTTTCATAGGTTCTTGGAGAAAATGGAGCATTATCTGGTTTGGAGAACAAGAACTAGAAAAGCTGGAAACTGCACACAGTGCGATCGAGCATAGAAGTGTGCGATCGAGCGCACCAGCACTCGTGCACATAAGAAGAAGGCTCGAGCACACCAACATGAGATTAGCACACCTATGCAGTAAAACGGCAGCACTTGTTTTGGAAAGTAGGGTTAGGGTTCTATTTTTCTAGCTAGGGTTTCCAGATATCTTAAGACCCTATAAATAGACTTGTAAAACACAGAAACAGTATCTTATTTTCGGTTTTAAGCTTCGGAGACGATCCATAGTGTTTTTGGGTTTATTCTTTCTTTTATTTTATTTATGAAGATGTTTAACATCACAATCATGTGTAACTAAACTCTTAGTAGGGCTTGATTGAAACCCTAATTATGTTTACTCAATAATTCGGTATTGGCACCTTTGTGATATTTATGCTGTGATGCTTAACTTGATTAATGCTTGTTTTTATTTAAATTCCTCATATGTGTTTGTCTGATCAACATATGCATGTGGTATGGGTTAGTTACTTGAATCAATTTGGATGACCGAGTCCTGGGTTTAACAATAATAACAAAAAGAAATCTACGCCGTGTTCTTGGGTTAATCAACATAGGAAACCGGGAGTATACACCATGCCCTAGGTCTCGTGTGGTTGTCAGTTTCCACAGATCCTATGCTCACTTAAGGAACAACTCAGTATACACCATGTTGAATCCCTTAAGAAACAGAAGAGTTAGAGTATACACCATGCCTAACTCGTTGCTTAGGGAAATCAATAGCTTAAGGAGCGGACCATGCCCTTAGGTTGACAAACATTAGGTATTCATGACATATTTAAAGCATTGGCATATTGTTTTATTGTGGTAGCATGATTGGTGGTGGATGTCAAGTCCCTATATTTTTATCATTATTAATTCAAACCTAATATTTATTTCTATTGTTTTATATTGCGAAACTAATTCTAAATGAAAATTTACCAATCCTTATGGAGATGATCTCGCATTTGCACACTATGCTACTCTTGACCTTGTGCACTTACAAGTAAAATAAGTTCGATTATTTGCTTATAAATTTAGGTATATTTTTGAATGACAAGTTTTTGGCGCCGTTGCCGGTGATTGCGCTAAATTTCTATTTAGGATTATTTTTTCAGTTTTATTTATTTATTCTATTATGTTTCATCATAAACCTAATTTATTTTCGTTTTCTGTTGTTCTGTTTCAGGTACTATAGTAGAGTAATCTGTGGCACTGCGATCGAGCACACTGCCTTATGCGATCAAGCACACTCGAGGCAGGGAGTACCCGAGCAGCAGTACTGAAACTGCTGCACTTAAGTGTTTCCATTAATTCATGCAAGGACTTCGATCCAGGAATCCAACTTTCTTTTCCCTCGATACAGAGCTTGAGTGGACCATTCGACAGAGGTTTAGAGACAACACTGAAGAGGTAGAAGAGGAATTCGAGGGAGAAGCACAAATGGCGGAACAGCTTGACATCCAACCGCCACTTGAGTGAAGGCCTATGAAGCAATCCTTCATCCCACGGAACCTCGACCAGCCATCATGCATTGCTTATCAACCAGAGGTGAAAGGAAATTATTACATATCTCTACAGATACTTAGTGCATTGACTCACTTTAAGGGGACACCTGCTGAGGACCCACACTCGCACCTTCAAGAATTCTTTGATCTCTGCAAGTTTCAGAATATCTGGGGCCTAGACCAAGAGGGGATCAGGTTAATTCTTTTCATTTTTTCATTAAAAGATAATGCTAAACTATGGTACAATTCATTGCCTATAGTTTTTATCTACACTTGGGAAGATTTGGCCAATAAGTTCCTAAGGAAGTTTTTCCCAGCTCAAAAGACTAGATAAATGAGGAAGGAGATTCAATCTTTCCAACAGAAGGATGGAGACCTGTTCTTTGAGGCATAGGGCCATTTCAACGAGCTGCTACTCAAATGCCCATATCATAATCTACCTTAGGATGAACTGGTACAAGCTTTCTATGAAGGTTTAGGTGATACTAATAAAAGTATTGTGGAGTTAGGTTGTGGAGGTGTGCTAATGGAAAAGAGCAGTAAAGAAGCCATTGAGCTGTTTGAGACATTAAGTGAGCACACCTAGCAATTCTCCTCTAGAGGTGGACAAGGAGTTAAGAACAAAGGTATGTATGAGGTGACTCTAAATGGTGGATCCTCTAATCAGATAACTGCTGTGGCGAAGAAGCTAGATCTGCTTGTTAAAGCCATAACCGCTCAAAACGCCTCACCTAGTCCACTAGTTACACCACTCCAAGTATGTGCTATATGTTCTCATTTTAATCATAATACTGAGACTTGTCCTTTATATTCATCTGCAGATCCAGAGCAAGCGAATTATGTGGGACCAAACAACTATCCGCCAAAGAACAATCCATATGCAAACACCTAGAATCTTGAATGGCGAAACCACCCCAACTTTTCTTAGAGCAACAATCAGAATGCCCTGAACCTAAGGGCAGAAAAGGAACTCCCAACCAACAACCCACTCAGTTCCAGAAACAAAGAAAAGTGACCTAGAGAGTCTTGTGAGTCAATTGGCAACTCAGCAACAACAGTTGATGACTTCACAAGATCAGTTCATGGCAGATGAAAGGCAATTTCTGACTGAGCTAAGAAAAACCACTGAAAAACATGAACAAACCATTCAAAGACTAGAGGTACAAATGGGGAAATTGGCTAAGGAACTGAGTGGTAAAAAGCAAGGTGAGCTTCCTGCTCAAACACTACCTAATCCAAGAGGACATCAGTAATTGAATGCCGTGATAACTCTCAGAAATGGTAAGATCATAGGAGCTGATGAGCCTGCACAAGCATCTCCAGAAAAAGCGTCTATATCCAAGGTAAATGAAATGGAGAAGGTGAATGCACCACCTTTCCCTCAAAGGTTAGTAAAGCCAAAGAAAGAAAATAAAGTGCTTAATATTTTTGAAATTTTGAGAAAAGTAGAAATAAACATTCCTTTATTAGATGCAATTCGACAAATTCCTGCTTATGCTAAATTTTTAAAAGATTGTTGCACTAATAAAAGGAAGTTTCAGGAGCTTGAAACAGTGGCTTTAATTGAAGAGGCAAGCGTGGTATTGTTAAGGAAACTACCACCTAAGCAAAAAGATCCAGGTAGTTTTACTATTCCCTACAGGATAGGTGACTAGCTTTTTGAGCATACATTATTGGAACTAGGGGTAAGTGTAAATTTGCTGCCATACACTGTATTCAAGACACTAGGGTTGGGGGAGCTTCAACCAACTTCCATCACCTTGCAACTGGCAAACAGAAGCATCAAACGACCAAAAAGTATTCTTGAGGATGTCTTAGTGAAGGTAGGTCAATATATTTTACCTACTGATTTTATTGTATTAGATATGGAAGAATGTCCTATGCCATTACTTCTACCCGTAATCTTAGGAAGACCCTTTTATGGTAATTGCTGATATAAATATTTGTGTGAAAAAGGTTATTGTCACTATGAAGGTAAATGGTGAGGAGATAGAATTAAAAATATTTGATGCATTAAAATCACCTGAAGATGATATGGAATGTTTTAATGTATGCTTGATGCAAGATGTTGTTGAGCAAGCTTTTCAGGTCCAGCAGATTAATCCGTTGGAGACCACCATAACCCATCATTTCAAAAGATTGGATATTGAGCATGTATCTTAAGATGTTACTGATGACATCTTTGAAGCTGTGCACCTCCTTGAAGCCTCTCCCATGCATCCAAGGTCGGGTGATAAGAGAAAGTTGCATTTGAATGAGCTGGAAAAATTAAGTCATGATGAATATGCAGCAACACCAAGAGCACTTGAGCCACATGTAGTGGACTTTAAGTACTCCCTGCCAAAAGACTAACACTGTAACAACTATAGAGAGCATTTGAGCAGTCCATACTTTGATAAACTTATAGCTCAAGTGCCTCTATTGAGGTTAGTGGTACTGAGGCCACTAAGTACGGTACAGTTTTATTTTTGCTAATTGTTTTCATTATTTTTAATTTTTAATTTTTTTTATAGTTTATTTAGTTGTCAGCACTTTCTGTCCTTGCGATCGAGCGCACTCCAAAGTACACTCGAGTGTAACCTCGTCATGCGCTCAAAGGAGCGTGAGCGCACCCCACCAACGCACACACTTGCGCACAAGTGCGATCGAGCGCACTTGGGGCAGAGATTCATGTGCATATTTTAAGTCAGAATATCTTTCCCCTCACATTCACTCTCACTCACATACTCTCTCCCTCTCTCACACTCTCACTCTCGCATGGCACTCAAACCTCACTCACACCAACCCTCACCCCTGCATACTCACCATCACTCATCACCATCAATTATCATCACCATATTTCACTAAAACACTACACCACTCTTTGACTTCAGGTATGCCCATACACATTTTTGGATTATCACACACATTCTTAATTTATCTTTTTACTAAATCTTTGCATATGCAATGTGTATTTTTGTTTGTGTGGTGCTATTTTGGTTTTACAAGTTTTTTGCTAAAAATACTTAGTGAAAAACCATCTAGTGCGATCGAGCGCAGGGTCTTATGTGATTGAGCACAGAGTCTTGTGCAATTGAGCGCATAGGACAAGTGCGATCAAGCTCACTCCAGTAAGATCGAGTGCAATATATATAAAAACTTAGCTAACATTCCTAAACAGACATCCTCTACCTCCCATGCCTCAAGAAGTCGTGCACAGTCCTCCCGATTCAGTTTTAAACAACGAGAGATCTTGTTCGAAACTACATTCAAGAACTTGGAAGCCACTCAATGGGCAGTCCAAGAATTTAAGCACCGGGGTTTGAAGAGGCTGTTTAAACTTGTATGCTCTACCACATATATCCAGTTCATGGTTCAATTTTACGAGAACCTATCATTCGACTGCAACAGGCCGGGGTTCTTGTCCTCATCAGTTTAGGGCAAGTATATCGATGTGACCTCTGCAGATATAGTTGCTGCTCTTCATTGTTGTGATGAGTCCCCTCCCTAGGACACCTAGATGGAGGAGTAGCCGGAGTCCTTCCCCTTGCCCTCTATCAATGAGGACATATGTGCTGGGCAGTACGCCGATCGGCACAACAATGCTGGGAATCAATCCAAGTTGCCTCCATAACTCTGGCTCATGGATTCTATTCTCCAACGGAATATGTGCCTATTGGGGCACAAGACCCAGAGGAGGGACCAGTTTTTGTAGGTATTATATGCATTCCACAGAGGCCACTGGTACTCCATCCCTGCTTCCATTTAGAGCAAGCTACATAAGTTCTAGGACCACGTCCATGCACGCCAGGTCACCATGGTTAATGCATGGGGGCTCCCATTCCTATTCATCCTCTGCTACATCTTCAAGAAAAAAAGGGATTAAGGGCTCCTCCATTGATGGATCAGTCAAGGAGCACCCCTTCTTTGGGAAGGCTTAGTGGACACTGAGTCAGTCACACATGCCTCGTGGACTCCGGGGGAAGGTACTATTTGCAAAGGGAGTCGTAGATGATCCCATGGAGATCAAAGACCCCATAGCGAGCCATACTTAGGAGGAGGACCATCCGAACATGGGACACACTAAGTACCAGCACATTCTCGAGGAGATGTCCTCTTTCCGGTGTGAGGTCTCTGACATTCGACGGGAGGATAGAAAGGCTACATTACTAGTGCATCAGTGCATCGATGGTTTGGAGGCACATTTTGCAAGGTAAGAGGCGATGCTCTAGGCCATTCTTGATCGACTACCTCTCACCCCTGGTGCCTCATCATCTACACCACCTAATGAACATCAGTGAGAGTGGTGCACCGTCTGGCTAAAGACATCAAACTTAGCGCTCATGGGAGGCACTCCACAACATATCCTTTTATTTTTAGTATTTTTTTTACATTTCTTGTTAGTATTTATCTTTATAACTAGCTATTTTTAGGATCTTTTGTTTTCCGGTATTACTTTCATTTTTATTTTTCAAGGACAACGTGTGTACATCAGTTCAAGTTTAGGAGTGTGCTCTGAGCCATGCCAACCAGCTAATTCTCCATCTCCTAGGTCAGATCTTTCCATGTTGTTCACACATTGGGGACAATGTGTAGTTTAAGTTTGGGGGTATGGGAGACACACTCACACACACTCTGTCCCAGTTTTTTTTTTTATTATTGAAAAGATAAATACATGTTCTAAAAATTTTGGTTGATCTAAACGAATTTTGTGATAAGATTTCATCAGTAAGCTTAAAATCTAGAACACATGGTCTAAATAATAAAGTTTTAAAAGTTTAATTACTTACTTTAAGGCATTTAAGAAATCACAAGTTTGATCTAATCTGACACAAGCACATTAGCACATAATTGTGTGGGGTATGACATGTAATTCTAATATGTATGTTTCCATGGCTTAACTGTAACCAGATGACTTGTTAGATGAACACTTTGGCATAGAAAAATAGAAAAAAAAATTTATTGCACAAAAAGAGAAAACAAAATGCTCCTAATGATCATTAAATAAATCTTCCATTGAGTAACTAGACCTCTTGCCTGAGATAAGCAGTGAGTGTTCACATCAAAATGTGGGAATTTTGCTCATAATGATCATTAAATAAAGTTTTCACTGAGTAACTGGACCTTAATAAGCAGTGAGTGTTCACGTCAAAATGTGAGAATTTTGTTTGGCAGTATTAAGACCAGTTAGCTTCGTAGCCTTTTTTACTCGAGTTAGTAAGTCCATAGGAGTGTCTTTACACCTAATGCTCTCAAACCATCTGGTTTGGGAGTCATTTGCTAAATACTCGCTACATGGGTTAATTAGAAAGCTTAAGGGAACTTAATATGGCAAAAAAAATCTCATAATAAAAGAAAATAAGGAAATAAAACTATGCCATTATTGTTCATTCTAATAGGAAATTCGGTGAAGTTTGAGACACCGAAACACTACACATTGGAGTTATTTAGAAGCCTCATCTTTTATGTGCTAGTTCACCACACACTAAGTCAGACTTGTGATGCCTTAACCTGCCTTATGTAAGTTTTAAAACTCTTATTCATTGCGAAGATGTGTTTATATTTTAAGCCTGCTCATTAATAAAGATCATGGTTTTGTGTGCGACCTAAATTTTTATATATCATGAATAATGAATTTATCTTTGTTATTGTTTTTCAGTTAGTTTTTCATTTTGTATTGCTAAGGGACTAGCAATATATAAGTTTGGGGGTGTGATAAATGCTTAAATATTCATATTTAAGCCCCTTAATTTACATTTGTTAAGCTCTTAGTTTACTTATTTTATTCTATTTTACTTCGTTTTTGTGTTTTCTGTGTTTTCGTAGGTTCTTGGAGAAAATGGAGCATTATCTACTTTGGAGAACAAGAACTAGAAAAGCTGGAAATTGCATACAGTGCGATCAAGCATAGAAGTGTGCAATCGAGTGCATCAGCACTCGTTCAGTAAAATGACAGCACTTGTTTTGGAAAGTAGGGTTAGGGTTCTGTTTTTCTAGCTAGGGTTTCCAGATGTCTAAAGACCCTGTAAATAGACTTGTAAAACACAGAAACAGTATCTTCTTTTCAGTTTTAAGCTTTGGAGACGAATTGACGACTCTTCTCCATAGTGTTTTCGGGTTTCTTCTTTCCTTTATTTCATTTTATGAAGATGTTTAGTATCAGAATCATGTGTAACTAAACTCTTAGTAGGGCTTGATTGAAGCCCTAATTATGTTTACTTAATAATTCGGTATTGGTGCCTTTGCAATATTTATGCTGTGATGCTTAACTTGATTAATGCCTGTTTTTATTTAAATTCCTCATATGTGTTTGTCTGATCAACGTATGCATGTGGTATGGGTTAGTTAGTTGAATCAATTTGGATGACTGAGTCCTGGGTTTAACAATAATAACAAAAGAAATCCATGTCGGGTTCTTGGGTTAATCAACATGAGAAACCGGGAGTATACACTATGCCCTAGATCTCGTGTGGTTGTCGATTTCCACAGATCCTATGCTCTCTTAAAGAACAACTCAATATACACCATGTTGAATCCCTTAAGAAAGAGAAGAGTTAGAGTATACACCATGCCTAACTCGTTGCTTAGGGAAATCAATAGCCTAAGGAGCGGAGCATGCCTTTAGGTTGACAAACATTAGGTATTTATGACATATTTAAAGCATTGACATATTGTTTTATTATGGTAGCATGATTGATGGTGGATGTCAAGTCCTTATGTTTTTATCATTATTAATTCTAACCCAATATTTATTTCTGTTGTTTTATATTGCGAAGCTAATTCTAAATCAAAATTTACCAATCCCTGTGGAGATGATCTCATATTTGTACACTATGCTACTGTTGACCTTGTGCACTTGCAAGTAAAAAAAGTTCGATTATTTGCCTATTAATTTAGGTATATTTTTGCACAACAGTTACAAAACTTAGGTTCTATCATTACTAATTATAGGACTTTAATAATGGAATTTGTGTGGGATGGTAAACCAATGATGCTACAAGGCAAACAAAGACTGGACTATATGTTGGGATTTGTCTAAGAACTAAAGAGAAAAAATTCAGTTTCAGCCCTAGTGTGTGCCGCACCTCAGGCAATCTGCGCCTCACGCTGCAGCAAGTTCAGGAACTGAGCTCTCTAGGCCTCACTGTGGCCCAGCTTCCCCAAGGTGCGGCTTGCCCTGTTTTGATGTGCAGCACGAAAGCACACCTGATGGCAATTTTTAGCACTCTTCTTCTAGTTCGTGGTGCATGATCAAAATGCACAAGATTGCTTAGACTTGATCAAGGTCTATGATTGATTGGTCCTCAAGATCTAAGGGTGGAGATTGACTTCAAGATAGGTTCAAGAAGTGGTGCACTATATAAATGGTCACCTAGCTTCAATCTTAATAATGTGAAAGACATAACTTGTGAAAGTGAGATCAATTGAAAGAGTGCAAAGACACAAACAAGAGAGACTCATTGGAGAGGCTGGTTGTTTAGAGAGAGAGAGAGAGTAGTATAGATTGGGAATTCAAAGGACTTGTAAGTGGAATTTTCTTAGGGAAAATTCCAGAGTAACTCAAGACCTTATCACTGTCTTTTCTCTTCCTTCGTTATTCAAGAATAAGAGGTTTCTTGAAGAGGTGTTGCTGTAACTTGTAAGAACTCATTGATTTAGTGCAGAGAGCTCGGAGGAGCTCACGGGGACGTAGGCACATTACTGAACCTCGATAACAAATTTTTTGTGTTCTTTAGTTTCTTAGACTTTTGTTTCTGTTCTGATCATTACAAGTCATTTAATCTATACCTTTGTCTAAGCAACTAAAACCGAACCCATAGTGCAGAGAACTCAGGATCTAAACTCAACTTGAGTCACCATATCAACCAACTCCAATCCTAGGTAGTCCAAGGCAATGATTGAACTTACTTAGAGGTAGAACTTTGGTGCCTAAATCTGCAAGGTTTTCTTCTGTAGCCACCTTATCCACATGAATGCATCATTCCGTAACATTTTCCTAAATGAAATGGTACCGAACATCTATATGCTTTATCCTCTCATGGAACACTGGATTCTTACACAAGTGCAATGCACTTTGGCTATCCGAATACACCACCACCTGCTCTTTTAGTACCTTCAACTCTTCCAACAACCCTTTGCACCATATAGCCTCCTTAATGGCTTCCATTGCCGCTATGTACTCAGCCTCGGTTGTTGAGAGTGTTACCACCAACTGCAACTGAGCCTTCCAACTTATACAACATCCATTTAAGTTGAAGAAGTAGGAGGTAATCGATCTTCTTTTATCTCGGTCTGCTCCATAGTCCGAATCAGCATAACCTTCAAGACAGATGGACTTACCGCTCTTCTCATAAACCAGCCCCACATCTGGGCTTCCTTTCAAGTACCTCAACAACCACTTCATCCCAAGCCAATGCTCCTTTTCAGGATTACTCATAAACCTACTGAGGACACTTATTGTATGAGCAATATCAGGTTTAGTGCTTACCATGGTGAACATTACAGATCCAACCGCACTAGAGTAAGGGATCTTTTCCATTTTCTTCTTCTCCTCATTCGATCTTGGACATTGATCGCTGGAGAACTTGAAATGACCAGCAAGAGGAACCTTCACTGGTTTGCTATCTTCCATAGAGAACTTAGATATCATTTTCTTTATATAGGAAGTCTGAGAAATCTTCAATCTATTTCTCTCCTTTTCTCGGATTATACACATCCCAAGGATCTTTTGTGCATGGCCAAGATCCTTTATCTCAAACTCCTCACTAAGTTAAGCCTTCAATTTTCCTATCCTCTCCATGCTGCTCTCAACCAACAACATATCATCAACATAGATGAGGATGATCACCATTTCCTCCACCTTGTGCCCCTTATAGTACAAGCACGAATCATAGTAGCTCCTCATGAAACCCAAAATAGTTACAAAGGAATCGAACCTCTTGTTCCATTACTGAGGTGATTGCTTTAGGCCATAGAGAGATCTCCTCAATTGGCACACCAAATCTCCCTGCCTTCATTCCTCATAGCCTTGGGGTTGCCTCATGTAGATGGTCTCATCAAGCTCTCCACGTAAGAACACTGTCTTCACATCCATTTGCTCGATTTCTTAATTGAATTGGACCACCATTGCTTAGATATCCACAACGTAGATCCACCTACAATCCACAACTCTCTATTTTTCTGGTTTGAGCACCAATTCTCAAGAGTTGTTCTTCCTCAAAGAATCCATTTCTTCCATCATAGCTAGCTGCCACTTTGATGAATCCTTACATTCCATGTCATCCATGTAAGTTTCTGGTTCAACCCCTCATTCTGAATAAGGAGCTGCTGCATTAGCACCAGCAAAACCATGTCTCAAAGGTGGTCTGACCACCCTCCTTTCTCGGTCCCTTGTGAGCTGATAGTCATTCTGACTTGCTGCATCATCCCCTTCCAGTTCAATCTCCTCTCGAGTGTCCGGAGCTTGGCCTTCATCATTGGGCTCTATCCGAACCCTTTTGCCTTCCTTGCTCTACCTGAACTAAATTCTCCTTGATGCTATGCTTCACAAATTCTGGACTGGTTTACTCACTATCCCCTGCAGGGTTAGTTTTCTCCAAATAAGGAAATAACAATTCATTAAAAATGACATCCCTACTTATTATGAGTTTCATTCCTTTTTGCTCTAAGGACCACAACCTATATCCCTCAACCCCATCACCATACCCTAGAAACACACATTTTCTAGACCTTGGGCTAAGTTTATCATCCATGTGATGTGCAAACGCAGCACATCCAAAAGTCCTAAGGTTACTTAACTTAAGGAGCTTTCCACTCTACATCTCCTCGGGAGTCTTGAGCTCTAAAGCTCTAGAGGGTGTTCTATTAACCACATATGCAGAAATTGACATAGCTTCCCCCAAAAAACATTTTTGGTAAACCAGACCCAATTAATATGCACCTAACCTTTTCCATAAGGGTCCTATTCATCCTCTCAGCAACTCCATTTTGCTGAGGGGTTTTCACAACCATTTTATGTCTTAGAATCTCATTTAATTCACAGAATTTATCAAAATCCTTATTAAAAAGTTCTAAGCCATTATCAGTTCTTAAAACCTTAACTACCCTACCCGTTTGAGTCTCCAGCAACTTTTTCCACACCACAAATTTATTCAAAGCATCTTATTTTTTTCTAAGCAAATAAACCCAAACCTTTCTTGAATAATCATCAATTAAAGAAATAAAGTAACGATTACCTCCTTGTGTTGGTGTTCTTGCTGGTCCCCAAAGGTCCGCAACAATGTAGTCAAGAATGCCCTTAGACTTGTGCACTTCGGTGTTGAAGCTGACCCGGTGTTGCTTCCCAAGAACGCAACACTCGCAGAAATCAAGTTTCTCTATCTTGTCACCACCAAGTAGACCATCCTTGTTGAGAACTTGTAGGCCCTTTTCACTCATATATCCCAAGCGAGTGTGCCAAATGGCTGCCTTATCTATCTCAGCCATCAAGCTTGTAGCTTGATCCTTGATTTCTGTCTCTCCAATCATTTCATAGAGACCATTTATTGCTGCTTTTATCACTATCAAAGATCCCTTGGTTACCTTGATCTTTCCTCCTTCTGCTTTGTATGTGTACCCCATGGAATCCAATTGCCCCAATGAGATCAAGTTTCTTCTCAAATCTAGAAGATACCTCACATTCTGTAGCAGCCTTGTGACTTCATCAAACATCCTCAATTGGATGTCTCTTATCCCCCTCACTTGGCAAGAAGTATCATTCTCTAAGAAAACCTTTCCATCATTGGTTTCCTTGAAATTTTTTAACCAATCCCTGTGAGGGCACATGTGATAAGTGCACCCAGAATCCAGGATCCATTTCTCACTGCCTTACCTCCTACTCACATTTGAGCACACAACAAAAACATCATCTTGCTGTTCTCCTTTAGCAACCGAAGCCTCTTTATTCTCGGTATGGCTTCCTCCTCTTTTATCCCACATCTTCTTCTTACAATCTTTCTTGAAATGACCCTTCTTATTGCAGTAGTAGCATCACTTCCCTCCAAACTTTGGTTTGGAATGCGATCTCCCATGGCTCTGCCCTCTACCCTTTGATATCGCTCGGTAGTTGGCATGGATGCTACTGCCATTTCGAGTTACCGGCTTTCCTCTAACGAACAACCCTTCTCTACTTGATGCTTCCCTTATCTTGGCTTTGAAATCATGAGCCCTTATAGCATTGATCACATTTTCCTTGGTTAGTGTATCTCTTCCATATTCAATAGCATTAATCAAAATTTTAAAATAATCAGGAAGAGAATTCAATAACATAATAGCCAATTATTTATCCAGGAATGTTATACTACAACTAGCCAAATCTTGAACTAGTTATATAACACATCAAGATTATCTTACAACTCTTTATTAGGATCCATTTTAAAAGCAAAGATTTATTTAAGAAGATAAATCTTATTAGGTAGAGTCTTGGTAAGAAACAACTCATCTAGTTTCTTCCATATGACAGCTGGATCTTTCGAGTCTTTGAACTCCCTTGTGACACTATCCGTAGTGTGCAAAAAGATGGTGCTATATGCCATTTTCTTCATCTCAATCCACTGGACTTCCGTTATACTTGCTAGAAAAAGTCATCTTTTCCAATAGCCAAGTCCACCTTCTGTTACATAAGAACAACTTTGACCTTCCGCTTCCAAAGGGCAAAGTCTCCTTTTCCATCAAACTTCTCAACAATAAAGTTTGAACCTATCTTGCAGAGAAAATCCCAGATTTATGCAGCACCCACAATTTCTTTCTAAACCATTCTTCTTCAACTTCTAAACTTCAAGAACATGATCAAAGATTGATCTCAATACCGTTCTTGAATCACCCTCAAGAACACGATTAGATCTTGATCTCTACTTCGTTCTTGAATCACCCAAGAAGTCTCTTTGATTCTTAGAGTCTTGCTCCGATGCCTTCTGTTCCAGCTTTGATACACGCTCACCAAAGCTCTTACATCACTATTGGGAAACCACCCTCAAGATGCCTAGGTGGTGATCTTCTAAACACCCAAGTCTAGAATGACTTGTAATGATCAGAACAGAAACAGAAATCAAAGAAACGAAAGAACACAAGTAATTTGTTATCGAGGTTCGGCAATATACCTATGTCCCCGTGAGCTCCTTCAAGCTCTCTGCACAAAATCAATGACTTCTTACAAGTTACAGCAACACTTCTTCAAGAAACCTCTTGTTCTTGAAGAACAAAAGAAGAGAAAAGAAAGTGATAAGGTCTTGAGTTACCCTAGAATTTTCCCCAAGAAAATTCCACTTACAAGTCCCTTGAATCCCCAATCTATATTACTCTTTCTCTCTCTAAACAACCAGCCTCTCCAATGAGTCTCTCTTGTTTGTGTCTTTGCACTCTTCCAATTGATCTCACTTTCACAAGTTATGTCTTTCACATTATTAAGATTGAAGCTAGGTGACCTTTTATATAGTGCCCACTTCTTGAACCTATCTTGAAGTCAATCTCCACCCTTAGATCTTGAGGACCAATCAATCATAGCCCTTGATCAAGTCTAAGTGATTTTGTGCATTTTGATTATGCACAATGCACTAGAAGAAGAGTGTTGAAAATTGCCATCCGGTGTGCCTTCGCACTGCACCTCAAAATAGGGCAAGCCGCACCTTGGAAGGAGAACTTTTGCTGCCTTTCTGGGTATCGCACCTTGGGGAACCTGGGCCGCGGCGCAGCCTGGAGAGCTCACTTTCTGGACTTACTGCAAGGTGAGGCACGGACTGCCTGAGGTGTGGTGCACACTTAGGGCTAAAGCTGAATTTTTCCTCTTTAGTTCTTAAACAAATCCCAACACTATGATATGGTGGGCTATAGTAAATTGAGAAAAATGACCTTTACTAAGTCACTATCTTCTTATTTCATGTTAATGTCCATTACTAACCCACAACAATTAGAACAAGGATCTTTGATTGTCCTAGAAAACATTGATTCCTAGATTCAAACCATCCTACAAGCTTTTAAGATAGTCTTTGAATAACCAAAAGGCTTACCAACAACAAGAAAGGTGGATCAGAAGATTCAATTTTTACCTTGGACTACCCTTATCAACAAAAAACCTTATAGGTATCTGCTTTTCCAAAAGACAAATATTGAGAAGTTGGTGAAAGACATGTTACAAATAGGATTCATCCAGTATAGCATAAATCCCTACAACTCTCCAGTCTTGCTAGTGAAAAAGAAATATGGCACTTGGAGGTTTTGTGTAGACTAAAGGGGGTTGAATGCAGTGACCATCAAAGACAACTTTCGCATCCCAGCTGTGAATAAACTCATTAATGAATTACATGGTGCTAAAGTCTTTCCAAAGCTAGATTTGAGAGCTGCATACCATCAAATCAGAATGCATCCATAAGACATTGAGAAGACTGGACTCATCATGGCCACTATGAGTACATAGTTATGCCATCTTGTTTAACAAATACTCCCTCAAGATTTTCAAGCTATAATGAACCAAATCTTTAAAGCTTACCTAAGAAATTTTATCATAATCTTCTTTGATGAAATCTTAGTGTATAGTAAGTCATTGAAGGATCACATAAAGCATCTAAAAATTTTGTTGCTTTGCTTACAAAAAGCAACTATGTATGCTAAACTAAGTGCACTTTTGGCATAACTTTTATTGATTACTTGGGATATATAATCTCAATTCAAGGGGTGGAACCTGAGCCATAAAAGATCAAAGCAATGGTAGAGTGGCCTACTCCAACTATTTTGAAGAAGCTCAGAGGCTTCCTAGGCCTTACTAGCTATTACAAGAATTTTTTCAAAGGCTATGCTTCATTGGCTACACCATTAACTAACCTTCTTAAGAAGGATAGTTTCCAATGGAATGATAGTACAATTGAGGCATCATATAAATTGAAGGCTACAATGACAAAAATTCCAGTGCTAGCACTACTAGATTTCACTCAACCATTTATGCTTAAAATTGATGCCTCTGGATTTGGTATAGGAGTTGTGCTCATACAACAAGGCCATCCAATTACATATTGTAGTAAAAAAACTATCCTCTTCATTATAATTAGCCTCATCATACATTAGGGAACTACTTACAATCAAAACTACTATCCAGTATTGGAGACAATACCTATTAGGATCTGAATTCTTTATTCACACTAACCAAAGAAGTTTGAGGGCATTATTAGATCAAACAATTCAAACCCAAGAGCAGTATATATTTCTAAAGAAGATCCTAGGCTTCAGATTTCAAAAACTATACAAGCCTAGCAAAGACAACATAGTTTTTTTATGGCTTATCAATGATATATCTAGACAATAAGGAACATGTAACTTACCTTGCACTATCCTTACCTTCCTTTGAATTCTTAGACACTTTGAAGTCAGAAAATTCTTAGTTTCCAAAGTTAGTAGAACTAAAGGCTACTATAGCAAGTAGCCTTACAAAATATACTAAATGAGTAGCTAAAAATGGTTTGATATATTGGAAGGGTAAATTGTATATAAGTCCTCAATCAAATTTGAAGAACAAGTTGCTAGAGGAGTTCCATTCTTCTCCTATAGGAGGACATGCTGGTATCCAAATAACACATGCTAGGGTAGCTTAAAGCTTTTACGACAAAAACATGAGGAAAGAAGTGGTCAAGTTTGTCTAGCATTCCTTGGTTTGCCAATAAGGTAAGCCTACTAATCATGTACCTTATGGCCTTTTACAACCACTGCCTATCCCTGAGCAAATATGGGAAGACATCTCAATGGACTTCATAACACATCTACCTTCTACCTATGGCTTCATAGTAATTTTGGTAGTAATGGATAAACTATCAAAAGTTTCTCATTTTGGGTGCCTTATAAAACATTACACAGTCGCAAAGGTGGCAAACCTTTTTATCAACATGAACTACAAACTTCATGGCTTTCTTAAAACAATTGTCTTAGATAAAGACTCGGTCTTCATGAGTTCTTTATGGACAGAATTGTTTTGATTCCAAGGTAATAAGCTCAACATGAACAATGTCTATCCTCCTCAAACTGATACCCAAACTGAGGTAGTCAACAAATCATTAGAGGAATACTTGAGATGCATTGTAAGTGATTGTCCTGAAAGAATGCCTAACTTTTTATGTTAGGCATAATTTTACTACAACACTGCACTACATTCCTCTCTTGGTATGTCTCCATTTGAAGTGGTTTTTAGTATAAAACTCCCTAACATTGTAGCTTATTTAATAGGAGAGAGTAATCTGGCAAGTGTTGATTGGGACTTGGGAGACATAACTGAAATCCTGAGACAAGCCAAGCTACACCTCCAGAAGGTAAAAGCACAAATGAAAAATGCAACTAATAAGCACAAAAATATCATTCATTTAAGGTTGGTGATTTGGTACTAGTCAAGCTCCAACCTGATAGACAAACAACAATAGCACAGAGACACTCTAATAAGCTGAAGCAAAAATTTTTGGGGCCATTTCCTATCATAAAACATATTGGAAAGGTTGCATATAAGTTTCAACTACCAGAAGATGCTAGAATATATTCAGTACTTCATATCTCTCTACTAAAACAATACAAAGGACCCGATGAAGGCCTGGTTGCATGTCCTTTACCTTCTATTTTAGAAGATGGTCATCCAATTTACAAACTAGTGGCTATAGTAGAAAAGAGGCGCCCCTAGAAGAAGAATAAATGGATTCTAAAGTGGTCAATTGAATAGGATGGATTACCAAAAGAATAAGCTACTTAGGAAGATGCCTCACAATTCAAACATAGTTTTCAATAATTCCACCTTGAAGACAAGGTGTCTCTTAATGGGGGAATTATTGATGCTGCTGCTAAGACACCTATTGGAAAGACCAAGAAGCAGTAACTAAAAGACTTAAGAGGATAGGAAGATATTAACAAGATAGAAAGAAGAAAGAATGAAGAGTGTGCACAAGTTATCCAAGAGCTTAGAAAATCTTTAAGATTCAAAGGAAAAAAAACCAACACCATCCGGATAGCATAAGTAAAAGATTCAAAGGAGCAAGCAATATTAGTTAGTTAGTTAGTTACACATAAATCAAAGGGTTGTTAGAGATTGAACAGACTTATAACTAACTTGTAACTAACCTACGTTTACTACACTATCTTGAACTAGTATAAAAGAGCTTATATCTCCATTGTAAAGGCATTCATCAATAAAATAAAATTTTATCTTTTTCTCTCTAGTTATATCTTATAACTTTCTTGGAGTTTAGGTTTGTCTCGAATCAAGTCATTCAAAACTAAGTTAGGGAAAGCATCAGAAACATATTATGTAATAATCTATCTAGATTCACTAATGCTCTTCTTAGTGATCCTATGATTAAGAACATTCAAGAATAAAGCTTAAAGAAATATATCTCACTAACATGATCTCATCATGGTGCTTATTTCCATTGCTCTTATTTTATAGGTTTTATCATGTATTGCACATGCATTGATTTGTACGTAATAAACATGATAAACAAGATAATTGGTATTATTTGTATTTTATTGTTAATGAATGAATAAGATTAATTACAAGTAATATATCCATAACATCAAATGCAATTGGCTTATAGGGCATGCTACTATCAGTCCTGCTTATGTAAAGAAATTATATACGGATAAGTTGACCTGACAAATATAGGTTCATGGGATATCCTACAGAATATTTAGGATATTATTTTTATCATCCACGGGAACAAAAGTTATTTATTTCTATGTATTCTACCTTTCTAGAAAAAAAAAAGTTTATGCTAGAAGGGAGCAGTAGGAGCAAGATAGAAGTTGATGAAGTGTCACAAGAACCACAATCGATTACTGATCAAATTGAACACCCTACATCAATAGATTCTTCTATTACACAACATGTTTGCAGATCTAGCCGAATACTAAAGGCTCTAGAGAGATATGAATTTCTCATAAAGGGTGGTATAGAGGTACACCTTATAGATGATAAGGAACTTCCTAACTACGAAGAAGTAATGTTAGACATTGATTTGGAGAAGTGTCTAGAAGCTATGAAATTCAAAATAGATTCCATGTGCTCCAACAGAGTATAGACTTTGGTCGATGCTCTTGAAGGTTTAGTACCTATAAGTTGTAAATAGGTCATTAACAGAAAGATTGGAGTATATGAAATGGCTGTGACCTATAATGCAAGACTATTAGCAAAAGATTTCAAGAAAATTTAAGGAATTTAATTTGAAGAAACTTTCTCTCTAGTAGCCATGCTTAAATCTATTAGAATTTTACTTACTATAAATGTATACCATGACTATAAGATATGGAAAATGGATGTAAAGATTGTCCTCCTAATTGGAATTAGCCTGAGGGCTTTACATCTAGTGGTAGTGACTACAAGGTATGCAAGTTTCAAAAATCCATTTATCAATTAAAACAAGCTTCTAGAAGTTGAAACATGTGTTTCGATGAGACAATTAAATCATTTGATTTCATCAAAAATAACCATGAACTATATGTGTATTAAAAGGTCAGTCGGAGCACTGTGACATATTTGTTATTGTACATTGACGACATGCTACGCATTAGGCATGATGTAAGTATGTTAGAATCAGTCAAGGTTTAGCTGTCAAAAAATTTCTCCATGAAGGATTTGGGTGAAACATCCTACATTTTGGGCACAAAGATATACAAATATAGATCTAAAAGGTTGTTAGGCTTATCCAAATTTTCATACATAGACAAAGTGCTAAAGAGGTTTAGCATAGAAAATTCCAAAAAGGAACTCTTTCTAATTAGTCATGAAATTAACCTCTCTAAGGATATGTCCCCAAAGATTCCCGAAGAGAGAGAGTGCATGAGTAAAATGATATATGTTTCAGAAATAGGATCCATCATGTACGATAAATTATGTACTAGGTGATTAGGGCATGAAAATGCACTTCAGATAGAGTTAATTATATACATTTGTTGATATTAATTTTGATTATTCATTGAATTTATTGACAAGTGTGATCTTTTGGAGAATTTTGTGTTTTAGTGTGTTTTGCAAATTTAAAAAAACAAAGAAGCCTTAAATAAAAAAATATATAGAATATGTTCGAAAGAATCCACAACATTTGGACCACTCAAAACACATCATTTCTAGACTGTTAAAGATAAATTGAGAATTTTTCTAAGTCATGTTGTCACTAGCAAAGGGTGAAAAAGGAGTTTCACTAAATTGCCAGAATTGCCTGTACAAATTAGTCTTTTTGGTGGATTAAACTATATTGATTCAAGAAAAACTAGGAGATAAGCCATACATTCTTGGAAAGATCTGGATGTCTATTTTCTGAAGAATTTTATAACTCATAAATATGATTTTTCTAGAGAAAGTTATGGCAATTTTAGTAGACAAAGGTCAGGTTGTGCGTGACCTTAGCGTGGCAAAAGTGAAGGAGCTATTAAATTCTAATTTTTTTAGGATTTGTATGGCTTGGACAGTAGCACAACCAGACCAATTCTGGATAGTAGAAACTGGTCATGGACAGCAGTAAACGCACGGCCTAGACAACGGTAGAACCGGGCCTGGACAGCAGCAGATGCACATGGCCTAAACAGAAACCCTAGAGCGACTTTTCTATCTACAAAGTCGTCTCCATACAGCTATATATAAGATTTTAGACTCAGAGAATAGGGGGCTGAACAGGATGCTGAAGAGATACACACTAAATTTCTAAAGAGTTGTTGTGATTATGTATTATCGGCTAGGCTAAGTTTTAACTAAGGCGAAGAGATGAACTCCTAGGCAGAGCGGGTTTGGCTTGTATTTAATTCAGTATTTATGTTTTTAACATTGAATAATTATTTTGAGCTATTCCCTTTATTAAATATTGAAGTTAATGTTTTTGTGTGATAGACAATTATATTTTCTTCTTCCATAGATTTTATTTAACTTTGGTGATTGTTGTTCTTTTTCTCCATATAAGTTCAGTCATGCTTCTCTTATGTGTGGAATTTAGGATGCAATTGATTTCAGTATATTAATTATATATGCTGGTCCTTTGTTGTTTTGTTGTCTCCGGATATATCATCGATTTAGGATATCATATATGATTGACCATTGCATTACTTGTAAAAACAAGAAGTGGATTTCTCATTATAATTTACAAAAGAATATTTTTGGTGCTTTCACTATTATTTTCCGATTACATATTTGGGATGTGAAATATGTAGTTGAGTTATAATTACAAGTTGAAGCTATGAAATTTAGGAGGGATTCTTAGACCCTTGTGTTGCTCATTATTGATTTTCTTTCACTTAATTCAATTGTTTCATTTAATTCTCAACATCTTCTTAATATTAATTTTTAATTTTGTTTCCATTATTTTTTGCTTGAGACTTTGATTGTAGAACATTCTCTTCGTGGGATCGATAACCCATTCTATACTGCTGCTATCGCATAGTATTGTTTGGGTGTAATTCAAATTTTGGCGCAGTTGTCGAGGAGAGCATCAGTTTACAAAGAGGTTTTCGGGTACTATCTTTCCAAACTCTTTCTTTTAGTTTCTTCTTAATTCTAGCTTTAGTTTATTTTTTCAGTTTTCTTTTATTCAAGAAAAAAAATTAATTAATTAATAATTTAAAATAATAATAATAATAACAATAATAAAAAAGAGAATGTTGGTGGTATATGCATTGGGATATTGACGAACATGGACAATTGGTTAGAATCCTTCAGTTAAAATACCCACCAAATTACATTAGGAGTGAAATGGGTTCAAGCACAAGCTCTAACACCATGAGCAATCACGGAGATGACCCTGTTAGGACCCTAAATGACTACCTTCATCCCACATGCACATCTACACCATCATGCATCATGTTTCCACTAAACATACCACATATAGATTTCAAGCCGAGCATGATAGCATTGATACCCACCTTCCTTGGTTTAGAAAGCGAAAACCCTTATGTTTACATTAGGGAATTTGATGAACAATGTAACGCCATAGGGATTTACAGGAAGCCTCATAATCCTTTCTCCAATACATATAATCTTGGTTGGAGTAACCACCTGAACTTTAGCTGGAGGACCGACTCAAACCAACCCACACACACACATACACAACCACCTGTGTCATACCCTGTAACCTCATATAATGCGCAACCTAATAGAATCCCTTCAGAGGAAAAATTAAATGCATTTATGGAGTCACAAAGTAAAATTATTCAGAGAATAGAAATTGTTGTGACACAGGTAATGGAAAAGAACAAGGAAATTAAAAGTCAAATAACTAAGCTAACAAGTTCTCTCGTTGTGCAAGAGCGAGGCAAATTCCCATCTCAGCCTCAATCAAATCAAAGGGAGCAACATATGGCACAAACCTCTACTTCGTATTCACAAAATATCATAGAGGTCAATGCAATAACTACTCGGAGTGGTAAGGTGTTAGATGGACCAAGTCAGATAATGACCACGAGCACTGATGAGAATGCCCCCAAGTACGACCCAAATGAAAAATTATCTGTTCAAGTCCCTTTTCCCCAAGCACTCCGACCAAAAGGAAAAAATTCGAAAATATAAGGTAAGATCCTAGAACATTTGAAACAAGTTAAGATTAACTTGCCTTTGCTTCATGTGATTAAACGATCTAATAAAGCTGTCTTATGGGAACATGACTTTAGAGATCAACATTTTCAATATCGAAAGATAACCACATGATGATGATGATTGCTATAATACTTATATGATAGACATACTGATCCTAGAGGAGGCTCACTTGAGCAAAAATTCAGAATCTTTAGAGTATCTCCTTGGTATTTTTGATTCTGAGAGTTCACTTTATCCTAACGATGTTTTTGCTGTTTCAGAGTCAAAGGATAAAGGAGAATGGAAATAGAAACCAAGCTTTGAGGAGTTGCCAAGAGATGGAGAGAGATTGAGGCCATCTGCTGAAGAAACCCCAAAGGTCGACTTAGCGACGCTACCTGAGGGACTCAAACATGTATTCTTGGGACCAGGTGATACCTTTCCTATTATTGTTTCCTCTGTACTTAGTGATTCACAAGAAAAGAAATTGATTGACATATTAAGTAAGCACAAAGCTGCATTAGGATGGACAATTGCTGACATTAAAGGTACTAGCCCCTTGATATGTTCCCATAGGATCCATTTAGAGGAAAAAGCTAACCCTTGTAGAGATCCCAGAGATGACTTAACCCCAATATGAAACAAGTCATGAAAAATAAAGTTTTAAAGTTATTAGATGCGGGTATCATTTACCCCATCTCTGATAGTAAATATGTTAGCCCGACTCAAGTAGTATCTAAAAAGTCTGGGGTAAATGTGGTAACTAACTTAGAGGGGATGCATGTTCCTACCAAGGTAGTAACAGGGTGGTGCATGAGCATAGACAATAGAAAACTTGATTCCGCCACTCGTAAAGATCACTTCCCACTTCCATTTTCAGACCAAATCTTAGAATGTGTAGTTGGTCATCACTTCTATTGCTTTCTAGATGGGTATTTGGGATATTATCAGATAGAGATTGCATTAGAAGATCAGAATAAGACTACGTTCAAATGCACTAGCTACATTTCATAGATGCATGATGAGTATATTTAGTGATATGGTCGAAAAAATTACGGAAGTCTTTATGGATGACTTGACTGTGTTTGGCAATTCTTTTGATTCATGATTACTCCATTTGCAGGTTGTTTTGAGTAGATGTGAAGAAAAAGGTCTAGTGCTTAATTAGGAAAAATGTCATTTCATGGTTCTCTCTAGACTAGTTTTGAGGCACATAATTTTTGAAAAAGGGATCGAAGTGGATAAATAAAAAATATAATTAATCTCTACATTGCCCACACCCAAAACTGTTAAGGATGTTAGATCTTTTCTTGGGCATGTTGATTTTTACAGGAGGTTTATACAGAGTTTCTCTGCTATATCTAGACCATTGTGTAACCTTCTAGCTAAGGAAGCCATGTTCAATTGGACACAAGAGTGTGAGTACGCTTTCCAAACACTCATTGATAGGCTTACGTCCGCCCCCATTATGCAGTCACCAGATTGGAATTTACCATTTGAGATTATGTGTGACGCGAGTAATTATACGATGGGGGCAGTTTTGGGACAACGAAGGGAGGGGAAGCCCTTTGTTGTATACTATGCTAGTAGAACTCTTAATAATGCACAAATGAATTATTCAACTACTGAAAAATGATTGCTAGCGGTAGTCATTGCCCTAGATAAATTTCGTGCTTATCTGATTGCGATTACGCTCAAACTAACACACGGTATTATGTATAGATGAGGTGTCGATCCCACGAGGAAAAACGAACTACAAGAAAAGGTGTAAACTTTAATACCAAATGATAAAATCCAAATGAGAAAATCCGAGTTTTGATAATGAAATAATGTGAGAAAGTTGTGTAAACATAATGACGAATTCAATAGAGAAATAACAAGGTTCCTAGAATCCCTCCTAAGTTTGTTGCCTTATTCCAATCTCGATTCAATTGTTTTTATCTCGATTGCTAGTTTCACATCCCAAACAAGCAATCGGTAAATATTCAATCACAGCACATTAACACTCTAATGTAATTGCTACAAATCACTCATTGATTTCGATTCAAGCACACATGACCTATCTTATAGATTTATCAAGAGATGACAATATATTTCAATAACGATATCACAGTAATGGACAAACCTAAAAGATAAATCTACCGAAATCAATCACATCCAAACAACTTGACATAAGAAGAGCTTGACTAGACTTATATGGAGGAGAAGCATGCAATCACTGGATTAAGAGTTCTAAGATAAGAAGAACATAAATTGCAGCTGTCACATGAACCTAAATTCTTATTGTTTAATCAAAGAGTAAATCATAACAATGTTTAACAATAAATCCTTACAACTGAACCAAGAATGGAAATAAGAACAACTACACCTAGGGATTTATCCCTTTGCCTTGGTTGGAGATTAGTTGGCCATGGGGCTCATTTTGAACACCGTAATGGAGAAGAATGTGGCCGCTTTCTTGAGTTTTCCCTCCTCCTTTATCAAACCCTAAGTGATCTATTTATAATACAAAAGGTTCAAGGGTATTTTGGGTTTAAACTATCATTAAAACCCTAATTAGGTCATGACTCGGAAACAAAGTATCGCACTTGCATCGCAGCTCAACCTTTTGGGTTTTCTTCATGCTTCTGGAGGCCGCAGCTCAGACTAGTCCAGGCCACGGCGCACACAGGTGTCTTCTTGGCTCTTTTGGACTTGGTTCTAGAGGCCGCGACTCAATCTTTCCAGGCCACGGTGCACAGCCTTGGTTATCTTCATTTTGTACTTCTGCAATCAAGCCTTCACTCCGGTATGCCTCGAATCATCGTGTTTTAAGCAACGATAGCTTTTCCATCTCTTTTGAACCCAAAACTCCTGAAAATGCACCGAAATAGATCAATGATCCAAGAATGACACTTTAGAATTGTTAAGGTATAAATGTGTAATTCAACCCTAGATCAACCCTACAATGCTAACAAATAAGTGCTATTAAGATGCATTTTATGACTCTCATCATAACCCCCAACTAGCTTATTGCTAGTCTCTAGCAATTCAAGCAAAAAACAAGACAATATGAAATGAATTCTGTAGTAGAAATCAAAACAAAGTAAAGTAATGTTAGTGTTAATCCAAGAGTAATTCAACTTTTTGTCTCAAAAATCGCACATAACACACAACACACAGAACCATTAAATATCACCCAAGTCCAAAAGTAATCCAAACATCAATCTTAAAATCGTTATCGATTCTTAACATTCATCTTACCACAAAATCCAAACACCCAGATGATTTTATGCACAACATTCATGAATACAAGTCTTGGCCTCTAAAAACATATTAAGTTGCATGATATCAATCACAAAACAAGCTCCATAGGCTCACTTTTCAAATCACTCTCCACTATTATAGAAAAATCACACTACACTGGATCAATAGGTCTTTAATAAACTTGTAACGTCAGGCTAAGGTAAAGGTCAAGAAGGGACGGAAAGGATTAAACAAGCAAAAGAACTCAATATCTTAATTTAAACACAACCACTTTAAGCACTAGATGACCTTACTTCAACACCCGACTCATTCAACCATTTTTCGAGCATTTCTATCAATAAATCACCATTTTTTTTTCTTCTTTCTTTGCCATAATTCACTTCTTTTTTATTTTGGTACATAACTATTCACCTCTTTTTTTCATTTTTTTATTCTTTTCCATAACCCCCAACTTATCTCATTTGATGTACTTGGGTTATGGTAGTAATATATTTTTTTATATTTCCATCCTTACTCCTCTTAAATGCTTCTCAACAAATGTGTAAAAACTAAGTTCTCTTAAAAGAAAGCTAAGGGTAAAATATTTTTAGGCTCATAAAGGTAAGTAAATGAGTTATCAAAAGAAACAAGGCTCAATTTTTTTCAAGAAAAAGGCTCAAAAAGGTAACTAGTGATAAATATAACAAGGGTAAGGTTGAAGGGCTCAAACGATCCAAAAATGGCCTACATCATATCCTAAGTAGTGTGCATTCTAGGATTTCACCTCAAGTGATTATCAAATAAGTTCTAGAGCTTGTCGAGACTGCAAAAGTATTCACAAAACAATCGCACATAACGCTTCTCTAGATTCTTTAGACTAATCATGCAATCATACCGCAAACCAGAGTCTCAAACCAAAAGAAGATCGACACTTAATTTATTCTCAAACTGAAGCAAGATTTAACTTCTTCTAAATGCTATATGTTATCTCTATTAAACTCATATCATTGACATGTAAAATCAACTCCAAGGCTAACACAAAACATTTTTATTTTATTTATTTATTTTATATATATATATATATATATATATATATATATATATCCTAACAACCAGGTGTATTAAAACAAAATAAACAAATTAAAACGAACAAGGGAAGGTGACACCCAACAATTCAATGTATGCAATAAAAAATGTGTTTCCTCCACCCCAACTTAAGATAAGCATTGTCTTCAATGTGAAAGCAAAAGTTAAGGAAACTCTCTTTTTAACGAAAGGTGCGAGGAGCCGAAAATTATGTATGACCATTTGAACTGATGCGCATATTTTCCCTTGAAAAAAGAAATACGAAGGTAATACTGGAAAACAACAAAATACTGATAATAAATAAGAAAAAGAAATATGAAAAACAATAAAAATTAAAGGACATGCTGTGGGGTGCCTCCCATGAGTGCTAAGTTTTACGTCTTCAGCCAGATGGTGCACCACTCTCATTGCTGGCCTCATTGTGGTGCTGAAGATGAGGCTTCATACTCAGTGGCCTTAGTGCTAGTCTTTTGGCAAGGAATACTTAAAGTCCACCATATGTGGCTCAAGTATTCTTGGTGTTGCCCATTTACTATCAACAATAAGATATGTGATTCCTGCATCCCTGTGACTTATCTCAGGCAGCTCATCAAAGCATGGTTGCCATGATTTCTTAATAAATCCTTGTGACTTATCAAAAACATCAACAACATTAACGGCATGGAGATAATTTGAAGAATCATCGAAGTCAAAATTATTAAGAGGGAATTCCAAAGAGTTGGAATCATCTTTAATGTGCTCATGCTCCAAAATAAGCTTATCAATCATGTAGGAGTCAAAACACTCATCCTCTTCATGTCGTTGTCTTGAAACTCAAAAAACATTCACCTTTAGGGTCATATTTCCAAGTGATAATGTCATTAGGCCATTCCTACAACTAATGAGGGCATTAGCGGTGGCAAGGAATGGTCTTCCAAGTATTAAAGGAATTTTCAACTCCGTATTCACAGTAGAAACGATATCTAAAACCAAAAAGTCAATGGGATAATAGAATTTGTCAATTTGCAATAAAACATCTTCCATAATACCTCTTGGTTTTCTTACTGATCGATCTGCTAGTTGAAGTGCCACTGAGGTCGATTTGATCTCACCTAGACTGAGTTGTAGGTAAATGAAGTATGGCATGAGGTTCACACTAGCTCCCAAATCTAGTAATGCTTGGCCACAAGATTTGTTTCCAATTTGGCAAGCCACCGTTGGACAGCCCAGATCTTTATATTTGGGCAGTGTCTTGCTGTCAATTACTGCACTTGCTTGCTCCACTAAGAATGTCATCTTCTTCACATTGTGCCTCCTCTTGAGTGTGCATAGATCCTTGATGACTTTAGCATTGTTGGGAACATGTTTTATAACATGAAAAAGAGAGAGATTAATTTTAACATGCTGAAGTTGTTCAAGAATCTCACCTTTTAATGCTGAATTTCTCTCCTTAGGTTTAAAGAGTGCTTGAGGGAAAGGCACCGATAAAGAATTATTATGGGCATCTTGTTCCTTGGGGCTTCATCTTTGTTGCTCACGGTGTTAGGAATTAAATTTGATGGTGCACCGGTAAAGAATTATTATGGGCATCTTGTTCCTTTGAAGCTTCATCTTTGTTGCTCACGGTGTTAGGAATTAAGTTTGATGGTAGAGTGGGTCCATCAATTTTCTTACCGCTGCGGGTGATTATGGCATTAACCTCTTTAATATTTTGATTGTCAGGATCGAAGGTTTATGCCACATGTTGTCCCCTTAGATTAAGTTGTGGCTGCGAAAGAAAACGACCTTGCACTTGAATCATCAAGAAACTAGTCAACTTAGTGAGTTGACTCTTTATCACATTTTGTTCCTCTTTGATTGCTTGTTGCTCCTCTAGTAACCATTGATTTATTTTGCTCTGCTCTTCCACACTCTTAGCATGTACCTGCAAAAATGACTTAAACATATCTTCCAAAGGTAAAGATTGTTGTGGTTCATTAGATGAGGTTTCTTTCAGTTTCCATTGGGTACTAGAGTGGGTAGGAGGTTGTATATCGGATCTCCAACTTAAATTAGGGTGATTCTTCCAATCGGGATTGTAGGTGCTAGAGTAGGGTGAGTACGTTTTCCCAAAAGATATACCTAAAGCATTACACTCTCCCTTTATCTCAAAATAGGTTGGACAATCCCTAGGTACATGATCTACCCCGTTACACATAAAACAAGGTTCATGGGACTCTACTCTAGCAACTGGTTCAGGGGTTCTAGCATCCTTGGTTTTTAAGGCTTCAATTTCCTTAGTTAGGACCTCTAAATAAGCTTTAAGGCTATCCTCTTCCTTAAGTTGATAAATTCCAGTAGGTTGATTCCTCTTAATACTTTCCATGGCATTTGGTCCTGTTCAAGTGTGGGCTTTTTCCGATAGGTCATCTAGGAAATCTATGGCTTGGTCGGGATCTTTTTGAAGAAAATTCTCATTACACATCATTTCTACGAATTGCCTTTCCCTACTTATGAGTCCATCATAGAAATAGCTAACTACCCGCCAAATTTCATACCCATGGTGTGGACAAGAATTCAAAACCTCTTTGAAACGTTCCCAAACTTGATATAAGGTTTCACTCTCCTTTTGTGCAAAGTTTGAGATTTGTCTCTTGAGTTTATTGGTCTTATGGGTCAGGAAACGCTTTTGGAAGAAGGCTTGAGTCATCTCATCCAAACTACCTATAGACCTAGGCCTTAACGAGTAAAGCCAAACCTTGGCCTTTTCCTTAAGTGAAAAAGGGAAAAACCGAAGCTTGACGGTGTCTACCATATCAGCCCTATTTTGAAAGGTTGCTACTACTTCCTCAAATTCCTTAATGTGGATATAGGGGTTTTCATTCTCAAACCCATGGAAGGTTGGTAGCAATTGAATCATGCCTAGCTTAAACTCAGGTTGTTGAATATTAGGGGGTGATGAGTCTAAAATATTGCATATTTTAGACCCTTAACTTATATTTGTTATGCTCTTAGTTAGTATTATTTTACTCTATTTTACGTTTTTCTTGTGTTTTGTGTGTTTTTACAGCTTTGTGGAGAAAGTGCAGCATTTCAGGTTGATTTGAAGCTTCTGGAGACATTGCGCTCGATCGCAACAGACATGCGATCGAGCGCACCAGCGCTCGAGCGCACCTGCCTTTGAACGAGCGCAAGGTCAACATCCCACATCGAAATATTTGAAGATCAGTGCATCTGCGATCGATCGCAACAGACATGCGATCGAGCGCACATGAGATCGTGCGCACAAGACCTGCGATCGATCGTACCTGCGATCGATCGCACCACACTGCGATCGAGCGCACACGGGCCTGTATCCCACATCGTTTCTGCAACCTGTTTTACTCCGGGTCTCCCCCTATATAAACACCATTTGGCATCATAATCCAAGGTACAATTCCTAAGCCACTTTGGTGTTTACCGGTGGACGTCCGTCAGCATTCTGGTGGATCCCGAAGGCATTGCTACCACGAGGGGAAGCGCCGCCCGTCAGCGAGTGGAATTTCTCTCATGTAAAGTTGTTTATTTATTTCTTTATATTCAGTTGTTTTTAGTTTAAATGTTTAGCACTTGTTATTATAGTTTTATAGTTATGAGTGGCTAGATTCTTCAGCTAAGGTTGAAGATGAAGCCCCGCCGTTGTTTGGCGTAGTAGTTCAGATTTGCTTGTACAAATCTGACAATTTTTAGTATAAATGTTCTGTCAATTATTTGAGTTAATCTTATAATTGATTGAGTTTAAATTGTCTGTTGGATTTTCTTTGTGTTTCATCTGATGGATACATTGAATGCTTTTCGATTAAATTGGATTCCCTTTGTGATTTGTTGAGAGCGGATACATCGGGTGCTTTTGGTTTAGTTGGGATATTCTTTGTTTTTTGTCTTATAGTTGGATTCATAGAATGTTTTGATAGGCTATATTTTTAGAACATGTATGCTTAACTTCGGTGGGGTGGATTCGGAAACCTTAGTGCTTTTTATTATTAGTTTTAAAATCAATTTAATTTAGTTTTAATTTATTTTACAAATTATCATTCAAAATTCGGAACTAGGTTAAGATAGAGTTAATTTAGATTGAAAATATACTTTCACAATGCAATTCCCTGTGGATTCGACCTCGCACTTGCACACACTATATTGCAAACGACTCGTGCGCTTGCGAGTAATTTAAAACTCACAACAGGGGGGAACATGATACAAGATGGTATGGCCGTTCGGCTATGATGCAAATAGTCCTTAAGTGTCATAGCAACATTCTCATTGTGATTGTCGGCCGTGTTAACAAAATCCTCTAAATTCTCACTTGGGTTTTCACTATGGTTTGATTTAGGCGAGGTTTCACTAATGGACACAGAAGGAGAGGATAACTCTATTTCGGGTCTTTTAATGAATCTACTTTGCAAATCTCTCGATATAAGCATACACCAAAGGAATTAGAGGGTAAATAAATAAAGCAGAAAAAATTAGAAAATCAAAACAGAGAGAAAAGAACAATATTACCATCTTGTCTCAAAGTTAACAATCTTCCTTGTTGATTAAGTGCGTCTCCCCGGCAACGGCACCAAAATTTGATAACGCCCAAAGAATAACGCGATAGTTGTAGCACAGCTTTGGGGTGTCAATTCCACAGGGAGACAAGCGATCTACAAGGGAAAGTGTAAACCTTAACATGAACGATAAAATTTAAATGAGAGAATCTGAGTTTTGATAATGAAATAATGTGAGAAAGTTGTGTAAATATAATGAAGAATTCAATAGAGAAATAACAAGGTTCTGGGAATCCCTCCTAAGTTCATTGCCTTATTCCAATCTCGATTCAATTATTTTTATCTCGATTGCTAGTTTCACATCCCGAACAAATAATCGATAAATATTCAATCACCGCACATTAACACTCAAATGTAATTGCTACAAATCACTCATTGATTTCGATTCAAGCACACATGACCTATCTTATAGATTTATCAAGAAACGACAATATATTTCAATAACAATATCGCAGTAATGGACAAACCTAAAAGATAAATCTACCGGAATCAATCACATCCAAACAACTTGACATAAGAAGAGCTTGACTAGACTTATATGGAGGAGAAGCATGCAATCACCAGATTAAGAGAGATTCTAAGAGAAGAAGAACATAAATTGCAGCTGTCATAAGAACCTAAATTCTTCTTGTTTAATCAAAGTGTAAATCATAATAATGTTTAACAATAAATCCTTACAACTGAACCAAGAATGGAAATAAGAACAACTACACCTAAGGATTCATCCATTTGCCTTGCTTTGAGATTAGTTGGCCATGGGGCTCATGCTTGAACACCGTAATGGAGAAGAATGTGTAAGTTTTCTTGAGTTTTCTCTCATCCTTTATCAAACCGTAAGTGATCTATTTATAATACAAAAGGGTCAAGGGTATTTTTAGGTCTAAACTATCATTAAAACCCTAATTAGGTCGTGACTCGGAAACAAAATATCGCGCTCGCACCGCGACTGACACTAATCCAAGCCACGACTCAGCTTTTTGGGCTTTCTTCATGCTTTTTGGAGGCCATAGCTCAGACTGGTCCAGGCCACGGCGTACACAGGTGTCTTCTTGGCTCTTTTGGACTTGGTTCTGGAGGCTGCTGTTTAGTCTTTCTAGGTCGTGGTGCACAGCCTTAGTTCTCTTCGTTTTGTACTTCTACAATCATTCCTTCACTCCGGTATGCCTCGAATCATCTTGCTTTAAGCAACAATAGCTTTTCCATCTCTTTTGAACCCAAAACTCCTAAAAATGCACTGAAATAGATCAATGATCCAAGAATGACACTTGAGAATTGTTAAGGTATAAATGTGTAATTCAACCCTAGATCAACCCTGCAATGCTAATAAGTGCTAATAAGATTCATTTTATGACTCTCATCAGATTGGTACACCTATCACTGTTTTTACTGACCATGCAGCCCTTAAGTACTTTCTTCTAAAGAAAGATGCGAAGGCAAGATTGATGGGTAGAGGCTGTGGCGTGCCGAAACGATGACAATAACGCTGTTGTAAAATTTCTTAAGAAAAACATTTTCTTTAGATTCAGCATGCGTCGGGCTATGATTAGTGATCAAGGCACTCATTTCTGTAACTGTTCTTTTGAGGCTTTAATGCACAAGTATGGAGTACACCACGAGGTTGCTAATGCCTACCATCCACAAACGAATGGCCAAGCTGAATTGGCTAACCGAGAGGTGAAGCAAATATTGGAGAAAATGTTGAACCCAAATAGCAAGGGTTGGTCTTTGCACCTTCTCAATGCTCTTTGGGCTTACCGTACTGCTTACAAGACCAACCTCGGGATGTCTCCGTACCAGCTTGTCTATGGAAAAGCTTGCTGATGAACAAATATTTGTCTTAGTATTTTGTATGTTTTTCAAGTATTTATTTATATTTTTAGCTTAGGAATTTTTTACTTTGAGTTGTTTTTCATTGTTTTACAGGTTCACAAGCACTTGGAAAGGAGTTTCACTAAATTGCCAGAATTACCTGTATAGATCAGTCATTTTTTCGGATTAAACTGTATTGATTTAGGAAGAACCAGGAGATAAGCCATATATGCATGGAAAGATTCGGATGTCTATTTTCTAGAGAATTTTATAGCTTATAAATATGATTTTTTCTAGAGAAAGTTATGGCAGTTTTAATAGATAAAGGTCAGGCTATGCATGATTTCAGCGTGGCAGAAATGATTTTTGCGGATTAAACTGTATTGATTGAGGAAGAACCAGGAGATGAAGCATATATGTTTGGAAAGATCCGGATGTCTATTTTCTGGAGAATTTCACAGCTAATAAATATGATTTTTCTAGAGGAAGTTATGGCAGTTTTAGTAGACAAAGATCAGGCTGTGCGTGATTTCAGCGTGGCATAAGTGATTTTTGTGGATTAAACTATATTGATTCAAGAAGAACCAAGAGATTAGCCATATATTCTTGGAAAGATCCAGAAGTATATTTTTTGAAGAATTTTACAGCTCATAAATATGATTTTTCTAGAGAAAGTTATGGTAATTTTAGTAGACAAAGGTCAGGCTGTGCGTGATTTCAGCGTGGCAGAAGTGAATAAGCTATTAAATTCTGATTTTTTGGGATTTGCACGGGCTGGACAGTAGCACAACTGGACTAGTTTTGAAAAGCAGCAAACATATAGCTTGGACAACAGCTGAACCGGGCCTGGACAGAAGCAGAAGCACACGGCCTGAACAAAAACCCTAGGGCGACTTCTTTGTCTACAAAACTGTCTCCATACAGCTATTTATAGGAATTTTAGACTCGGAGAGGGGGGGGATGATGGCAGTTCTTGGATAGATATTATCAAGAGGATTTTTGGGAGATTGAAGGAGGAGACGGTTTCTTTCATCAAGACGGCTTATCAAGAGATTGAAGAAGACGATCAATCGCTTCAAGACTTTGATGATTCATCTTGTAATTCGGGAAGAAATTCTATCTTTGCTCCTTTTGTCCTTTAATATACTTGTAACCCTAGTATTTGAATTCTCTGATTGAGATTTAAACATAAGCGGCTGAAGGCATTGTTGGGCATTTGGCTTAGCTGCCTTGATTGTTTTGGATATTTTGGTGGATTTAGTTTTATGAAATTTGCCAAATTATTTCTTATTCAATATCCTTCATACCTTTGATTATTGCTTGTGAATTTGCCATCTATTATTGATAGTCAAGGTTAATATTTGAGATTAGGTTGAGGACAAATCATCTAGACCTAATTAAGCTTTCTTGAATCGGAATTTAAATCAAGATTCAAATCAAATTGTGATTTAGGTGGTTGTGTTTTCCTTATACTTAATTTAACTAATTAATTGATGAACGCGATTGATTATGCCCAAAGAATAATATGATAGTTGTAGCACAGCTTTGAGGTGTCGATTCTACTAAGAGAAAAATTTTAAAAATAGTAAAAATAACAATAAAACTAAAGAAAAATATTAAATGATTAATAGAGAACAAAGATTAATTTTAAATGCAAATTAAAGTGAAGGAAAGTGATTAACAGAGAAAGTACTCAAATTTGATAAACAGTAAAGCGTTGGGAATCCCTTGCACAAATTTGGTATTTTAATTATTCTTAATTCATTGAATAACTCAATTGGGAACTCAATTCCCAAAATTCCCAATCAGAAGGTGTAGATTTATAAACCAAGATTAAACCAGATGTAACCCTTTAAAAAATCATTCACCACTTTTAAAATACGTAAATTATTATCACTATTGAGAAAATCCAACGACGACAATATACTCAGGAAGCGATATTGCAGCAAAGAACTAAATCAATGTAGATAAATAATTGATCCAAACATAATCAAAGAGCTAATCCATTCAATAGAGAAAGCATGACTGAATCCATAAACAGAATAAATTCTATGATTATTCGGAGAAGAAAACATCACCAATGAATTGAGAATGCTAAAACAAAAGAATTTTAGTAATTGAAAATCAAATACATAAATTAAAAAATAAACAAAAATGTCATCTACTGTGCAAGTTCATCCCTAGCCCTACTTGAGAATATTATTACCCATAAATATAATGGACAACAAAAATCCCAAGGGAAAAATTAGAGCAAACATTAAAGTACTAAACATTAAACTTTAAAACTTAAAAGAAATAAATTAAAACTAACAATATATGGAGAGAGAAATTCCACCCGCAGCCGCTATGCGATGCTTCCCCCGATTGGTATCAAAATCCTCCAGATTGCACCCCTTGGTAGTAAAGCCTCCGAGATTGCACACCTTTTTGATGAAGTGAAATGGGGCTTCTATAGGGGAACTCCATGAGTGCAATATGTTTCCAATCCGATGTGGGATGTGGGATGTAGAATGTGCTTCCAACCGATGTGGGATGTGGGATTTAAGCCTTCACATGCCCTTCAAAACTTCTGCCCACACTAAAATCACGCATAGCCTGACTTTTGTCTACTAAAACTGCCACAACTTTCTCTAGAAAAATCATATTTACGAGCCGTAAAATTCACCAGAAAATAGACATCCAGATCTTTCCAATCATATATGGCTCATCTCCTGGTTCTTCTCGAATCAATACAGTTTAATTAGCAAAAATGACTGATCTGTATGGGCAATTCTAGCAATTTAGTGAAACTCCTTTTCAAGTGCTTGTAAACTTGTAAAACAATGAAAAAAACAACTCAAAGTAACAAATTCCTAAGTTAACAAATGTAAATTAAGGGGTCAAAATATGCAATATTTGGCACTCATCAACGATCCATAGGATTTAATTAATTAGTTATAAATTGATAATAAACACGATCAATGGCATTCTCTAGTCTTAGCGAAAATACCAATAATCTTGGATGTTGATTAATTCTTTATATTCACCAAATGTTCCAATTCATGATTGGATAGCAAGCTAAACTCCTAATTGTTCTCATTAATTATACTCATCTCTTCATAATTCATTTTGTTTAATTTACTTAATTGTTTTTACTTCAATTTTCTCTTCCCCAATCTTTTAATTAGAGTGTTTAGGATTTAATTTCAGAGTTTGTTTTAGTAATTTTAAGAAAGTAATTTAAGATTTAAACCACTGCAATTCCTTGAGAAATCGACCTCGAGAGTAAACTCGTCGCAATACTATTTGTGATTCGTGCACTTGCGAGCATTTAAAATTTGCACATCAAGTTTTTGGCGTCGTTGCCGGGGAATTGGCGGTTAATTCTTTAGTTATTTTTTTATTTTTATTTCTTTTCTTTCCTTTCTTTTAGGGGTAATTTTTATTTCTTTTATTTCGTCAAATTTTCTTTATTTTTTTTTATTTTCTTGATTTAAATTGGCATAATTTGTTTCTTGATTTTCGCTCTCTTGATTCCTGGTAGCTTAATTTTTCTTTTGTTTTCTTCAAGTACATGCACGGTAGAAGATCCCAAAGGAGAAATCTAGTGCCAGCAATAGACAACTTCCATAGGCTAAGGGAGACGTTATAGCCTACGGAAGAAGAAGAAAAGGTTGAGGGAATAGAAAAAGAGGAACCTAAAAGAATGGAAGGAGCTGAAAGACAAATTATGATGAAGGAGTATGTAAGGCCGATCATCGGCACTTCCATATCTTGCATCCAATTGGGGGAAGCTGCACAAAATTATGAGATAAAAAATATCCACTTTAGCATGCTCCCTTCATTCTACAAAATTCCAAATGAAGACCTATTAACCTTCATAAGGGATTTTTATGCAACAGTGCAGACTTTTCCTCTACAGGGGCTGAATGAGGATCAACTTAGGATGAGATGCTTCCCCTACACATTAAAAGATAGAGCAAAAGCGTGGTTGATGACTCTTCCACCTGGTTCTTTGACTACATGGGAAGCAGTCTACAATCAGTTTATGAACAAATTCTACATCCATCAGAAGACCACTGAGTTGAGAATTAAGATTGTCACGTTCTAACAAATGGAGGGAGAACCCTTCCATGAAGCATGAGACAGGTTCAAGATGCTTCTAATCCAATGTCCCCACCATCATTACCCATTGCAGCTACCAAATCAATTCTTCTATGATGGATTGACACAACAGTGTCAATATACGGTTGATAACGCTGCCGGTGGAGCCATAGGAGAAAAGACTATTGAGGAGACATGCGAGCTATATGAGATGTTGGATGTTAATTCCCAACAAAAGAGTGTAAGAGGAAGGAGATTTGGGGTTAATGAATTGAGCTCCAAAAACAATATGGCAATGTAACTTGCAGAGTTGACCAAACAAGTCAAACTTCTCACTACCACAAACACGCCCAACAATGAGGTATGTGGAGTTTGTGGGGTTTTTGGTCATAGTGCTAACACTTGTTCTTTGTCTTATGAATCTTAAGCAGGAAATGAACAAGAACAAGTTAATGCAATTGAGTCTTACTAACCTAAGCCAAGAAATGATCCATATTCTAACACCTACAACCCTGGGTGGAGAAATCATCCCAATTTCTCCTGGAAGACTAACAACGCTCCGACATATGCTCAAAGTTCAAGAATGGTTCAATATCAAAACCAAGTTGCACCACCCATTCAGCTTAGAAATCCAACTTTGGAGGAGAACTTAAGTGCTTTTATTCAAGTTAGCAAAGAGAACCATGAGAGACATAGCCAACGGTTGGATTCTTTAGAGGCATCAATGAAGAGGGTGGAAGTACAAGTTGGGCAACTTACAGAACAATTGCAAGTACATCAAAAAGGGAAGTTGCCTAGCCAACCTAAGCAAGCAAAGGCTATCACAGTGCTGCGAAGCGGTAAAATTCTTAACAACAATTCTGATGATAAAATTTCTTATGACTTGCCACGTGATGCAGGAAAATCAATTGAGAAGGAAAATGAGCATGAAGCTCCTAAAGGAAATCCAGCTGAAGATCCACAATCTTCTCAAACATCTTAGGAGAGCAAGGAGAAGGAGCCATTTTCCTTCACGACACTGCACAAAGCGACCGAGCCTTACATGCCTCATATTCCTTATCCAAGCCATCTGAAGGATGTTAAACAGGATAAGCAATTTTCTGATATTTTTGACATGCTTTCTAAAGTGAATGATAAGAGTTCATAATATCTATATGTTTGTTATATTTTCTCATGTTTTAATAGTTATAATTGCTTAAATCTTGGATTTTGATTATGTTTCGTATTTTGTAGAGTATATTGAGGAGTTAAATCAAATTGAGTTCAGAATCAAGAAATTTGTGAAGATTGGACAGAAACTTGGAGCTGCAGCGCCAGAAAGCTGAGGCTGCAGTGCCAGAATGGTGATAATATGTGAAGATGGGGCAGCAACTTGGAGCTGCAGCGCCAGAAAGTTGAGGCTACAGCGCCAGCATAGTGATAATATGTGAAGATGGGGCAGCAACTTGGAGCTGCAGCACCAGAAAGCTGAGGCTGCAGCGCCAGCCCACGGGTTTTGAAAGTTATAAATACTAACCCTAGCTGAAAGAAAACAAAAAGCTCGAATAGAGGCGACTGTAGAAGAAGAAAACTGAATTGGGAGAAGAGGAGAAGCCAAAGGAGAGTTGGAGACACTCTGGGAGGCTACGCATCAAGCTTTTAAATCATTCTTCTCCGGTTTTATATTATTCTTATCTATCTATGTTGATGTTTTATAATATGAACATGGATTGTTTGAATATTATTATGGAGTAGATATTTTTGTGTTAAGGATAGATGGATCCTAAACCTATATCTTAAGTTGTTGTTTGGACAAGTGGAATTTAATGTGTTTTTCAAAGAGTGTGTTTTATTGTTCTTAATGCTTTTTATTATTTTGATTCCTTCTTTGGGCATGGTGATGTGTCGAATAGAGAAGCCATGCTTTTATGAATGGTTGAACTAATAAATATGATATTGGATTGTTATCTATGCAAAGGCCAGGATAAAACATGCCATGAATGGACTAGGAGTAACCGAATAGGGATTCTAGGAAGTTCATGTGGTCCGCTTAAATCATAACCGAATAGGGAGATTTAACTGAAAGGAATCCAAAAACACTTAATGCTTCTTAATTTGAATTAATCTAGAATAGACCTGGAATACGGATATTTGAAGTTAAAGATTCTTGAGATTGTGGTTAGACCTAGAATATGGATAACCAATTTATTGGGGATTCTACCATCTTGAAAAACGTAGTAAACAAAACTTGTCCATTCGAAACTCTTGGTAATAATGGTTTAGGTGAAGTTGAGTCCTTAGCATGTTAGTTCATAAGAATCTTCATTCCAAAGTTTGAAAGTCTTCCTCTATTTATTGTTGTCATTTGTTTTATTTCCTTAGTTAATTGTTAGTAAATATTTCCCCTACAATTATTCGTTTGCTCAAATAACGGTAAAAGTTGAGTAATAATTTTTGTATTATTTGATCAGTCCTCGTTGGGAACGATATTCACTCATCATTTTATTACTTGAACGATTAGTGCACTTGCTAGTGTCAATTTCATCGCATCAAGTTTTTGGCGCCGTTGCCGGGGACTGAAATAAAATATTACATTTATTGTGATTATGCTAGTTAATTTGAGAGTTTATTAATTTGGTTTTTAAGTCTATTTTGCAAGGTTTTTGTTACTAGTGCATGACACGTACTAGTGGGAGAATACTTGCAGAATTGAATCCAGAGATTAAGCGCACTTTTCACGCTTTGAGAAGAGCAACACCAGTAACAGTTGACATAATGGCAGAAGGAAACAATGCAGAGGTGCAACGTGCACTGTGGGATTATGCCATACCAAAGATGGATGGTGTTGAATCTAGCATTCGGTGACCACCTATACAAGCGAACAATTTTGAAATTAAGCCCGCCATCATTTAGATGATTCAGCATTCAGTACAATTTGGGGGCCTATCGCAAGAGGATCCAAATGTTCACTTGACTAATTTCCTGGAAATTTGTGACACATTCAAGCATAACGGAGTATCAGAGGATGCAATTCGCTTAAGGATTTTCCCATTCTCATTAAGGGATAAAGCAAAAAGTTGGTTGACTTCTCTGCCTGCCGGATCCATAACAACATGGGCCGAGTTGGCACATAAATTTTTAGGGAAATACTTCCCTCCTGCAAAGACTGCAAAGTTACGCAATGAAATTACTATGTTTTTGCAGGTCGATCGAGAGTCACTCTATGAGGCATGGGAACGTTTTAAAGACCTTTTAAGAAGATGTCCTCATCACGAGCTGCCCACTTGGATGTAGGTACAAACTTTTTATAACGGTTTAACCAGTGCAACCCGAAATATGATTGATACAGCTGCAGGTGGCACGATCATGAGAAAAACTCTAGAAGAGGCTCTTGAATTGCTAGAAGAGATGGCCACAAATTCTTATCAATGGCCAGTTGAGAGGTTACCTATAAACAAAACCTTAGGATTGCACAATATAGATGCTATTACAGCTTTAACAACACAAATGGAGCTTCTTGCCAAGAAGATAGATGGATTTTATCCTACTACACATGTTATATGTGAATTGTGTGGTGGTAGTGGCCACCATAGCAGTAACTGTCAAGCAGGTAATCAGTTTACGTATAATTCATCTGCTGAACAAGCTAATTTTTTTTCAAATTTTCACAGGCAGAACAATCCATACAGCAACACATATAATCCGGGATGAAGGAATCATCCAAACTTCTTGTGGAATCAAAGCAATGCAAAGCAACCTCATCCTGAATATACCCCTCAAGAAAAGAAGTCCAACTTGGAGGATATGATGGCTAAATTTTTAAGTATAGCAGAAACAAGATTCCAAAATCAAGAAGCATCCATAAAAAATATGAAAGTTCAAGTCGATCAACTAGCGAACATAATTTCTGGACGTGTACAAAGTTCCCTCCCGAGCAACACAGAAAAGATTCCTAAGGAGAATGTCATAGCCATAACACTAAGGAGCGGCACACAATTGGAAGAGCCACAACCTAAAGAAATCACTCATCAAGAAGGTGAGAAAGAAGAGACTGAGCAAGAAGAGAAACGTGTTTCAGCAAAGAAATTTATTGGTAAAGGTTTGATCGATTCTAACCCTGAAACTAAATATATGCCACCTCTTCCCTATCCTCAGAAATTTATGAAAGAAAAATTAGATAAGCAATTTTCAAAATTTTTAGAGATTTTCAAGAAATTGCATATTAACATTCCATTTGCAGAGGCATTAGCACAGATTCCTAGTTACACTAAATTTTTAAAGGAAATTTTGTCTAATAAACGGAAGCTCGAGGAACATGGAATGGTAATGTTAATTGAAGAGTGCAGCGCTATACTGCAAAACAAGCCACCTCCAAAATTGAAAGATCCAGGGAGTTTTACTATACCTTGCACTTTGGGAAATTCATTTTTTGATAAAGCTTTATGTGACCTTGGTGCTAGTATTAATCTTATGCCTCTTTCAATTTTCAGGAAACTTGGATTAGAAGAAATCAAAACAGCAATAGTGTCATTGCAATTAGCTGATCGATCTATTAAGAGACCACGGGGAATTATAGAAGATGTACTGCTAAAGGTTGATAAATTTATATTCCCTGTAGACTTCATTGTTCTCGACAGGGGAAGAGGATCGTGAGGTACCTCTTATACTTGGACGTCCATTTCTTGCTACAGGGAGAGCCCTATTTGATGTACAACAAGGCAAATTGACTTTAAGAGTCAATGATGAGCAAGTAGTTTTTGATATGTATAAAATTATGAAATACCCCTATGGGTTTTCTACTTCTTCTTGTTTTCAAGTGGATATTGTTGATAACCTCATTGAGGAGTTTCAGGAGAAAACATTAAATGAAGATACTTTGGAGAGATACATCATAGACTCAGGAACTAATACCACTAAAAAACTCGTCATCGAAGAAGAAGCAAGGAACGTGAAGTCTGAAATGGGAAGAGAAGAGCCAGAGGAACAAATAAGTGTCTGGCTGAAGACGTAAAACTTAGTGCTTTTGGGAGGTAACCCAACTTTTTGTCTTACTTTCCTTGTTTTCTTTATTTTATTCCTTTTTCTTTTATTTAGATTATTTTTAGTTTTTTTTTTCTATCATTTCTCGAAGTACATTTGATTTTCTTTCCAATTTTTAGCAGAAGATGATTTTCGTAACCCGTGGGCACACCTTATGGAAAATCTTGAATCCTGGAATTGGGTAACAAAGCAGAAGAAATTGTTAAATCATTTACCAGATTGGACAGGAACATGACAGATTTCCTTGCTTACATGGGATTCACACCACCTTTACCCCCAAGCACGTGACTGATATCTTGGTTGATGTTCAACATTTTCAGGGGAGTTTTCTACTTACTCTTGTTCTTTTATAGTTTTTGAGCATCTATTTTTTATACATTGAGGACAATGTATGGATTAAGTGTGGGGGAGGGTCGTTGACATATGAATTTGATTTTACTTTGGATTTCACTTTTAGCTCCATTTTGATCAAATTTTTGCGTCATTTTTCAAGAAAATTTTCAAAAATCCAAGTGATACTTTAATTCTTGTTTGTGATCATTCTCTTTTGAATTCTAGATTTTGTCGATGCTTGTCTTAAATGATATGGATTTTTGTGAATTATTGAGATAAATTGAGGCATAATAAGGGATTAGCATGAATGGTTGAATTCTTATTTACTACACAGTGATTAATTGCTCTTGATGATTGATTGAATGAAAAGTGTGTGGGATCTAATGCACATGACCTTTTTTGTGCGCTTTCGAGCCAATGAGCATTCATATAATATTATGCTCCATTTTCTTAATTGAGTGATTGTCATACATAGTTGATTTTTCTAGAACTTGCTTTGTTATGCATGTCAAGAAACTATATTGTTGAATTGGATGCATTGAATTAATAAGGGCATTTAGTTGAAGCCATTTAGCTTTCTTAAAAAGCCTACCTTGATTTTTATTGTAGAAAGCCAATTTTGAACCTTGGCCCTTTTGTTGGAAGTTAACCATGGTATAAGCAATGTCAACCCATTCTTTTTTCGTTTTCCCTCTTTTGAACCTCTAATTGAAGGATCGTACTAGCTTGTTCACATGATGCTTCAAATTATCTCTGAAATGATTGAAAGATGCTAAGAATAAAGTGATTCAAGTTACAAGTGCCTTGAATTGCAAAAAAAAGAAAGAAAGAAAGAAAAAAAGAAAATAGGCGGCCAGAGAAAAAGAAAAAAAAACAAAGAAAAACAAAAGGAGAAGAAGAAAATATATATATATATATATATATACATATATACATATATATATATATATATATAGCTGGCCAAAAAGAGAGAAAAGTTGTGCAATTTCAATTGTTTGGAAGTAAATTGATTGAAGAAAACATTAGATTTTATTGAGTTGTGCTTTGTGTGGAGAAGTTGGTATAATTCCTTTGATAAAAGTACCTAAAAATTTCTTCTCACCACACCTTACCTAAGCCCCGTTCTTTGCATTCAATTCAATCCATTGATGTGATATATTAGCAAGCTTATGGTAAAGATCTTCTATGTTTTGACTTGAGAGTTCATTGATACCCTAAACACTTTGAGCGTATTGAGTGAATCCAATGAGAGGGTGTTAGATCCTATCGCATTTTGATTTCGAGAAGATCATTGAAGTGATTGTTCATGGTGTGGTTTATAAGAATTTACACTATGAAATTGTTCATTTCTTATTTGTCTTTAGATTTAAATCTTTAAGGCATGATAATTTTGATTATAGAGGATGAGTAAAGGTAGAAGAAGGAACGATGGTGAGAAAAGGTGACGAACTTGAGTTATTGTATGCTTGAGGACAAACATTGTTTAAGTGTGGGGGAATTTGATAAGAGTTCATAATATCTATATGTTTGTTATATTTTCTCATGTTTTAATAGTTATAATTGCTTAAATCTTGGATTTTGATTATGTTTCGTATTTTGTAGAGTATATTGAAGAGTTAAATCAAATTGAATTCAAAATCAAGAAATTTGTGAAGATTTGACAGAAACTTGGAGCTGCAGCGCCAGAAAGCTGAGGTTGCAGCGCCAGAATGGTGATAATATGTGAAGATGGGGCAGCAACTTGGAGCTGCAGCGCCAGAAAGCTGAGGCTGCAGCACCAGCATGGTGATAATATGTGAAGATGGGGCAGCAACTTGGAGCTGCAGCGCCAGCCTGCGGGTTTTAAAAGTTATAAATAATAACCCTAGCTGAAAGAAAACAAAAAGCTCGAATAAGGGCGGCCGTAGAAGAAGAAAACAGAATTGGGAGAAGAGGATAAGCTAAAGGAGAGTTGGAGACACTTCGGGAGGCTACGCATCAAGCTTTTAAATCATTCTTCTCCGGTTTTGTATTATTCTTATCTATCTATGTTGATGTTTTATAATATGAACATGGATTGTTTGAATATTATTATGGAGTAGATATTTTTGTGTTAAGGATAGATGGATCCTAAACCTATATCTTAAGTTGTTGTTTGGACAAGTGGAATTTAATGTGTTTTTCAAAGAGTGTGTTTTATTGTTCTTAATGCTTTTTATTACTTTGATTCCTTCTTTGAGCATAGTGATGTGTCGAATAGAGAAGCCATGCTTTTATGAATGGTTGAACTAATAAATATGATATTGGATTGTTATCTATGCAAAGGCCAGGGTAAAACATGCCTTGAATGGAATAAGAGTAACCGAATAGGGATTCTAGGAAGTTCATGTGGTCCGCTTAAATCGTAACCGAATAGGGAGATTTAAATGAAAAGAATCCAAAAAAACTTAATGCTTCTTAATTTGAATTAATTTAGAATAGACCTGGAATACGAATATTTGAGGTTAATGATTCTTGAGATTGTGGTTAGACCTGGAATATGGATAACCAATTTATTGGGGATTCTACCATCTTGAAAAACGTAGTAAACGAAACTTGTCCATTCGAAACTCTTGGTAATAATGGTTTAGGTGAAGTTGAGTCCTTAGCATGTTAGTTTATAAGAATCTTCATTCCAAAGTTTGAAAGTCTTCCTCTATTTATTGTTGTCATTTGTTTTATTTCCTTAGTTAATTGTTAGTAAATATTTCCTCTACAATTATTCGTTTGCTCAAATAACGGTAAAAGTTGAGTCATAATTTTTGTAGTATTTGATCAGTCCTCGTTGGGAACGATATTCACTCATTATTTGATTACTTGAACGATTAGTGCACTTGCTAGTGTCAATTTCATTGCATCAGTGAATATTAATTTGCCTCTTTTGGATGTTATCAGGAATGTGCCATCATATGCGAAATTCATTAAGGAACTTAACACCAAAAAAAGGAAATATGATAAGAATGAGAAAGTGATGGTGTCAGAAGTTGCTAGTGCGGTGCTCCAACAAAGCTTGCCACCTAAGTTGAAAGATCCCGGAAGTTTCATAATCAACATCACAATGGGAAACAAGAAGGTTGCCAAAGCAATGCTAGACTTAGGAGCAAGTATAAATCTCATGCCATATTCGATATACTTGCAACTAGGTTTGGGGGAGCTTAAGTCAACAACTATGTCCTTTCAACTCGCTAAGAGGTCAGTTAAATATCCTAAGGGAATAGTTGAGGATGTATTGATGCAAGTAGACAAAGTGATTGTGCCTATGGATTTCGTGGTATTAGAGATGGAAATAACCCCATCTAAGGACAATGAGCACACAATTCTTCTTGGTAGATGATTTATGGCCACAACCAAATCAATTATTGATGTCCATAATGGGAGGTTAACAATGACAGTCTTGGGAGAGACTGTACAATTTAAGGTGTTGGATTCTTTAACCACTCCTTCTTCTATTTCTACTAACAATGAGTGTTCTTTTGTTGATTGTGTGGACTCACTTGTTTATAACACTTATTTGCAGACAAAATAGAGGACAAGCTTGAAGTTGCTCTTACAATTGAGAAAGTAGAGGAAACACTAAAAAAGTAGACTAAAGGGTATCATAAGATGTTAGATAGTGCAATACCAGTGTCACCCCAAGAAGAATTTAGCAAACCTTTAGAATTGCCAAGTTCTCTACCTAGGGAAGATACTACTCCACCTAAGCTTGAACTTAAAAAGTTACCTAAGCACCTTAAGTACATATTTCTGGGAGAGGGAGACACATATCCTGTGATTATTTCATCTACTTTAACCTAAACCCAAGAGGAGAGAGTTGTGAAGGAGCTTAGTGTTGTGCGTTTATCTACCTAAATTATTAAGCAAATAATCGAACTTATTTTACTTGCAAGTGCACAGGGTCTACAATAGCATAGTGTGCAAGTGCGAGATCATCTCCACAAGGATTGGTGAATTTCGTTTTAGAACCAGTTTCACAATGTAAAAATTGATAGAAATAAATATTGAGTCTAGATTAATATTGATAAGAACATATGGCTTTGATATCCACCACTAATCATACTTTCCCAATAAGTAATGTGCCAATGCTCTAGCCCTACCATGAATACCTAATGGTTGTCAACCTAAGGGCTTGGTCCGCTCCTTAAGCTATTGATCTCCGTAAGTATCGAGTTAGGCATGGTGCATACTCTAACTCTTTTCTCTCTTAAGGGATCCAGCATAGTGTATACTAAGTTATTCCTTAAGAGAGCATGAGGTTTATGAAAATCGACAACCACATGAGACCTAGGGTATGTTGTATACTTCTGGTTTCCCATGTTGATTAACCCAAGAATCCGGTGTGGATTTCTTTTTGTTACTATTGTCAGACCCAGGATTCGGTCATCCAAATTAATCTAACTAACTAATTCATACCACATGCATATGTTGATCAGACACACACATATGAGGAATTCAATGAAACAGGCATTAATCAATTAAAGCATCATAACATGGCTATTTGCAAAGGCAATCAATGATTATATATATATGAAAAAGCATAATTAGGGCTTCAATCGAACCCTATTAAAGAATTAGTTACACATGCTTATTAAACTAAACATCATAACTAAACTAAGTAGAAAGATAAAACCTAAAGAATACAGTGGAGACGAGTCATCAATTCCTCTCCAAAGCTTATCACTTCAAGCAAAATCAAAAGTATGTTTTCTGTGTTTTACAAGTCTATATATAGGGTTCTAAGGGTGCCTCGAAACCCTAATTTCCAAAATAAGATCCGGAGACTTCTTTCCAAAACTGGCTCTATCACCTCTCTATGCATGTGCGCTCGAGCGCATGGGTTTGCTCGAGCCTGCTAAGTGTGTGCACGAGTGTTTGTGCACTCGATCACAAATGGCTTGCGCTCAATCGCATTTAGTAGGCTCCAGATCTTCAGTTTTCTTCCTTAGAACACCAAAATGTTATCTTTTCTTCAAAAACCTATAAAAAGAACAGAAAACACAAAAAATGAAGTAGAATATACTAAAATACATAAATAAATAGCTTAACAACTGTAAATTAAGGGGCTTAAATATGAATATTTAAGCACTTATCACACCCCCAAACTTACATATTGGTAGTCCCTTAGCAATACAAAATGAAAACTAATTGAATAGCAAAATCAAAGATAAATTCAATATTCATGATTTTTGAAATTTTGGGTTGCACATAAAACTATGATGTTCGTTCATGAGTAGGCTTAAAATATAAACACACTTTGCAATGAATAAGGGTTTAAAATTCTAATTACTTACACAAGACTGGTTTAAGGCATCACAAGTTCATTTTAAGGTGTGTGAATTAGCACATAAAAGATGAAGATTCCAAATAATTTTTAATGTATAGTGTTTTGATGTCTTAACATTCATCGAATTTCCTATCATAATGAACAATAATGGCATAGTTTTATTTCTTTTCTTTTTCTTTCTATCATTAGATTTTTGCCATGTTAAGTTCCATTAAGCTTTCTAATTGACCCATGTAGCGAGTGTTTAGCCAATGACTCCCAAACAAGATGGTTTTAGGGCATTAGGTGTAAAGATACCCCTAAGGACTTACTAACTCAAGTAAAAAAGGCTACAAAACTAACTGGTCTTAATCCTACCAAGCAAAAATCCCCACCTTTTGACGTGAACACTCACTGCTTACTGAGGCAAGAGGTCCAGTTACTTAGTGGAAACTTTATTTAATGATCATTATATGCATAATTCCCACCTTTTGATATGAACACTACTGCTTACTGAGGTAAGAGGTCTAGTTACTCAGTGGAAAGTTTATTTAATGATCATTATGAGCATTTTATTTTCTCTTTTTGCATGATAAACATTTTTTTTTTATTTTTCTATGCCAAAGTGTTCTTCTAACAAGTTATCTGATTATAGTTAGTTCATGGAAACATATACATAAAAATTATATGTCATACCCCACACAATTGTGTGCTAATGTGCTCGTGTCAGATTTTAGATCAAACTTGTGAATTCTTAAGTGCCTTGAGGTAGGTAATTAAACTTTTAAAACTCTTATTACTAGACTATGTGTTATAGATTTTAAGCTTACTAATGAAGTTTTATCATAATATTTATTTTAAATCAACCAAAATTTTCAAAACAAAATGAACATGCATTTATCTTTTTCAAAAAAAAAAAAAAAACTGGGACATAGTGTGTGAATGTGTCTCCCCCCGCCCCCAAACTTAATATACACATTGTCCTCAATGTGTGAGTGACATGGAAAGATTTAACTTAAGAGATGGAGGACTAGATGGCTGGCATAGCCCGTAGCACACCTCCAAATTTGAACTGGATGCATGCACTATGTTCCTGAAAAAGAAAAACAAAGATTGTGCCGAAAAACAAGAAATATAAAAATAAATATTAACGATAAATAAAAAAAATACTAGAATGAAAGGATATTTTGTGGGGTGCATCCCATGAGCGCTAAGTTTTATGTCTTCAGCCAGACGGAGTATACTCTCACTGCTGGTCGCCAGGTGGTGCAGTTGAAGAAGTACCGAATGCGGGAGGTAAGTGATCAAGGATGGCCTGGTGCATCACCTCTTGTCGTGCAAACTGTGCCTCCAAACCATTTATCTACTGATGGATCAATATAGTATCCTCCCTGTCCTTTAAGTGGATGTCAGAGACCTCACAGCAGAAGGAGGACAGCTCCTCTAGAAGGTGCTGGTATTCTGTGGACCCCATGTCTGGCTAGTCCTCCTCCCAAGTAGGGCTCTCTGTGGGGTACTCAGTGTCCATAGGATCATCTACCACAGGCTCATAAGCAGGAATATGCTCCTGGGGTCCTCGAGGCATATTGGACTGGCTCAAGCTCCATTAACTCCTTCTAAAGAAAGGGTGGTCGCTCACTGGTCCGCCTAGAGAGAAGCCTTTGATCCCCTTCTTCTTGAAGATGTGGCTGAGTAGGAAGGGGAAAGGGAGCCCCCATGCATTAGCCGTGGTGGTCTAATGTTGTGCGTTTATCTACCTAAATAAATAAGTAAATAATCATACTTATTTTACTTGCAAGTGCACATGGTCAATGGTAACATAGTGTGCAAGTGCGAGATCATTTCCACAGGGATTGTTAAACTTCGATTTAGAATTAGTTTCTCAAAGTAAAAAGAGAAATAAATGTAAAGTGTGAGTTAATAATAATAAGAACATAGGGCTATGATATCCACCACTAATTACACTTTCCCACTAAGTAAGATATCAATGCTCTAGCCTTATTATGAATACCTAATGGTTGCCAACCTAAGGGCTTGGTCCACACCTTAGGCTATTGATCTCCCTAAGCAACGAGTTAGGCATAGTGTACACTCTAACTCTTTTCTCTCTTAAGGGATTCAGTATAGGTGTATACTAAGTTGTTCCTTAAGAGAGCATAAGGGCTGTGGAGATCAGTAACCACACGGAACCTAGGGCTTGGTCCGCTCCCAGTTTTCCATGTTGATTAACCCAAGAATCCGGTGTGGATATCTTTTGTTACTATTGTTGAACCCAGGACTCGGTCATCCAAATTGATTCAACTAACAAATCCATACCACATGCATAAGTTGATCAGACACACACATATGAGGAATTTAAATACAAACAGGTAGTGATCAAGTTAAGCATTATAACATGGCCATAGACAAAGGTAAGCAATGAATATATATGTGGAAAAGCATAATTAGGGCTTCAATCGAGCCCTATAAGAGTTTAGTTACACATGCTAGATGAACTGAACATTATAACCATAATTAAACAAAAATAAAAAAACAAAACCCAAAGAAGACTAAAGAGATAAGTTGTCAATTCCTCTCCAAGCTTGCAACTTCAAGTCTAAAATAAAAGGTATGGTTTCTATGTTTTACAAGGCTATATATAGGGCTCTAAGGGTGCTCCGAAACCCTAATTTCCTATTCACATTTCGGAGACTTCTTTCCATATCTAGCTCTGCAGCCTCTGGTATGTGTGCACTCGAGCGTATGTGGTCTGCGCTCGAGCCTTCTAAGTGTGCGCTCATGTGCCTGTGCGCTCGATCACAAGGCAGGTGCACTGTTGGATTGCAAAACTTTACTTTTTACTCCTTAGAGCTAAAAAATGTTGTCTTCAAAGCCCTGTGAAAAACACATGAAAAATGAAAGTGAAATAGAATCTACTAAATTAGATAAACAAAGAGCCTAACAAGCATAAATTAAGGGGCTTAAATATGACTATTTAAGCACTTATCACACCCCTAAACTTACATATTGCTAGTTCCTTAGCAATACAAAATGAAAGATTATGTCAAAACAAAATTATAGATAAATTCATTCTTCATGATATTCAAAAATTTGGGTTGCACATAAAACCATGATGACCGTTCATGAGTAAGCTTATAATAAAAACACATTTTTGTAATGAATAAGGATTTTAAAAGCTCATGTTACTTACCTAAGGTTGGCTTAAGGCATCGCAAGTTTGATTTGTGTGTGATGAATTAGCATATAGAAGATGGGGCTTCCATATAATTTTAATGTATAGTGTTTCGATGTCCAAACCTTCATCGAATCCCTTATTAAATAGAACAATAATGGCATAATGCTTGCTTTTTTTTTTTCTTTTATCATGAGATTTTTGCCATGTTGAGTTCCTTTAAGCTTTCTAATTAACCCTTGTAACGAGTGTTTAGCCAATGACTCCCAAACCAGATGGTTTTAGGGCATTAGGTGTAAAAATACCCCTAAGGACTTACTAACTCGAGTCAAAAATGCTATGGAACTAACAGGTCTTAATGCTTCCAAGTGAAATTCTCACATTTTGACGTGAACACTCACTACTTACTGAGGCAAGAGGCCCAGTTACTCAGTGAAAATTTTTATTATGATCATTAAATGCTTAATTCCCACCTTTTGACATGAACACTCACTGCTTACTGAGGCAAGAGGTTCAGTTACTCAGTGAAAAGTTTTTTTAATGATCATTTGAAGCTTTTAATTCTCTTTTTGCATGATGGACACTTTTTTTTTGTTTTTCTTATTCCAAAGTGTTCTTCTAACAAGTTTTTTGATTAAAGTTAGGTCATGGAAACATATACATAAGAATTATATGTCATACCCCACGTAAATGCGTGCTAATGTGCTCGTGCCAGATCTGGATCAAACTCGTGAATTCTTAAGTGCCTTGAGGTAGGTACTAAACTTTTAAAATTCCTATTAAAAGACTATGTGTTCTAGATTTTAAGCTTACTAATGAAGTTTTATCATATTTTTAAATCAACCAAAATTTTTAACACAAAATGAGCATGTATTTATCTTTTCTAAAAAAAACTGGGACCAAGTGCGTGCATATGTTTCAAGTGTGTGCATTTTTCAGTGTCTCCCAGAACCCCCAAACTTAATATACACATTGTCCCCAATATGTATGTGGCATGGAAAGATCTGACCTGGGAGATGGAGAACTAGATTACTTGTATTGCTCATACATGCCCCCAAACTTGAACTGGATGCACGCACTAAGTTCCTGACAAAGAAAAATAAACGTTGTACCGGAAAACAAGAAATATGGATAATAAACATTTAAATAAAAACATAAATATTAATAAAAGAAAAATACTATAATGAAAAGGATATGCTTTGGGGTGTCTCCCATGAGCGCTAAGTTTTATGTCTTCAGCCAGACGAGGTATCCTCTCACTGCTGGTCATTAGGTAGTGTAGTCGAAGAGGTACCAGGTGCAGGAGGTAGACGATCGAGGATGGCTTGTAGCATCATCTCCTATCGTGTGAATTGTGCTGCTAACCCATCCATCCGCTGATAAATCAATAGTCTTGTCTCCCTATCCTCTCGGTGAATATCAAAGAGCTCACACCTAAGGGAGGACAGCTCATCTAGAAAGGGTTGAGATACGGTGGATCCCATGTCTGGCTGGTCCTTCTCCCTCAAATGGCTCACTGTCAGGTGCTCAATGTCCATAGGATCATCCGCTATAGGCTCAGCAACAGGAATCGACACCCGGGGTCCTCGAGGCATAAGGGACTGGCTGAGGCTCCATTGAGCCCTCCCAAAGAATGGATGATCGCTAACTGGCCCATCTATAGAGAAGCCTTTAATCCCCTTCTTCTTGAAGATATGGCTGAGCAAGAAAGGGAAAGGGAGTCCCCATGCATTAGCCGTGGTGGTCTGACGGTTATACACACTGCCCTAAAAACTGTGTATCTGACTCCATATGACTGTTGGGATGGAGTACCAATGACCCCAGTAAAAAGCATAGAGAGCCTGTAAAAACTAATCCCTTCTCTGAGTCTTGTGCCTTAAAGGGCACATTTTATGCTGGAGGACAGAATCCACGAACCATAAGCGGTGAGGCAACTTTGACTGGCTCCCTACATTATTGTGCTGGTTTGCATACTGGCCCGCACATATGTCCTCTATGATGTGTGGCAGAGAAAACGTGTCTAGCTACTCCGGAGGGGACTCATCACAGCAATGGAAGGAACTGGCGATGTCGGCGGTGGTCAGCTCTATGAACCTGCCCTAGACTAAGGATGATAAAATCTCTGGTCTGGTGCAGTCATAGGTCAGGTTCTTATAGAAGCTAACCACGAATAGGGTGTATGCCGTCGAACAGACCAGCTTGAATAGCCATTTGAGACCCTAGGTCTTGAATTCTTATACCGCCTATCTTGTGGCATCCAAACTCTTGAAATCCTCATCGACGTTAAATTTAGTCTCGAACAGTATTTCACGCTGATTGAAACTAGGTCAAGTGGACTGGGAGCGGCTGCCGGAGGTTCAGGAAGTGGAAGCCATGTTCTGAGGTCTGGAACTGTAGTTACTATAAAAAAAATGCACTCGATCACAGGCTTTGTGCGCTCGATCGCACTAGAAGACTTGTGCTCGATCTCAGGCTATGTGCGCTCGATCACACTGGCTCGGGCAATTTATCAAACAGTTTCTGTGCACCGAAAACACGAGGCTGTGAGAATTTATTTCAAATGTCAGCTCAACCTCCTGCAGACATAACAGACAATCCCAACACATGGTAGAGACATATAATTAGTACAATGTAAATCTAAAATCGTGTGTGATTGTGTGTATCTAATTCAAAAAGAAAATAAAAATAGGTGAGGGTATACCTTATGGGTACGGTAAGGTAAGTGGGTGTGTGAAATAGGGGAATAAAATGGGGGATAGGGAGGTATGTTTTGATGGAAAAAGAGATGGAGTAAGAGGTTGAGAGGGTTAGAGTGCTGTGAGTGATGTGCGAGAATGAGAGGGCAAGAGTGCGATAGAGAAACAAAGGAAGTGCGATTGAGTGTAAGTGAGGGAATAAGAGGGAACATGTTTATATCCTCCACGTGACCACTCTGCCCCGAGTGCGCTCGAGAACATGGTAAAATGCACTTGATCACACTTGTGTGCAAGTATATGATTGTGAGCAGGGAATGTGCGTTCGATCGTACTTGAATAGTGCACTCGAGCGCATGGCAGAAAGTAAAAAATTAATGAAACAAACAGCGATAGAAAAATTATCAACAATACAACCATACCGTTTTGTAGTGGCCTCAGTACCATTAACCTTTGACAGAGGCACTTGAGCTAGAAGTTTATGAAAGTGGGATTTGCTCAAGTGCTCTCTATAGTAGCTTTGATGCTACTTTCTTTGAAGAAGGCACTTAGAACCCACATCAAGTGGTTCAAGTGCCCTTGACAGCTACTGCATCTCCAATCTTGGTGCCTGGTTAATAAAATAGGGAAAAGCAGTATTAGTAAGTTCAGGATTTTCAACTCAAGGATACTTACTTGAAGCCTTTGGTGTGTTCTTGATGAGGTGTATAGTTCTATTGATGTCTTTAATCACATCGTCATCCTCCGGCCTAATGTCCAATCTTGTGTCATCATGGTTGGGGATGGTCTTCGATGGAGCAGTGTGATGGACCTGAGACACTTTCTTAACAACACCTTGCATTAAGCTTACATTAGAATATTCATTATCATTTTTGGTTGATTTTAATGTATTAAATATTTTGTATTCCATCTCCTCATCATTTACTTTCATAGTGACAATGCCCCTTTTTACACTAATATTTGTGTTGGCTATGATCATAAATGGTCTTCCTAGGATGATGGGGAGTGGCAGTGGAATATGACATTCTTCCATATCTAAGACAATAAAAACAGCAAGTAAAATAAATTTACCCTCTCTTACCAAAACATCCTCGAGGATACCTCACAGTCGTTTGATGCTTCTGTCGGCTAATTGCAAAGTGATGGAGGTTGGTTGAAGCTCCCCCAAACCTAGTGTCTCAAATACACTGTATGGTAACAGATTGACACTTGCTCCTAGATCAAATAGTGCATGCTCGAATATCTGGTCACTTAGCCTGCAAGGAATAGTAAAACTACCCGAATCTTTTAGTTTTGGTGGTAGTTTTCTTAATAGCACAACATTTACCTCTTCAGTCAAGGCTACTGGCTCATGTTCCTGAAACTTCCTTTTGTTAGTGCAACAATCTTTTAAAAACTTAGCATAAGCAGGAATTTGCTTAATTGTATCTAATAAAGGAATGTTTATTTCCACCTTTTTCAAAGTTTTGAAAATGTCACTCAGTTTAGTCTCTTTCTTAGACTTTACTAACCTTTGAGGGAAGGGTGGAGGTGAATTTACCTTTTTTTTATCTCACTTACCTTAGATGTGGATGCTTTGTTGGGAGATGCTCGTACAGGCTCATCGATGCCTATAATCTTTCCACTTCTCAGGGTTGTCACAGTATTCAATTATTGATGTCCTCTTGGATTAGGTATTGGTTGGGCGGGAAGCTCACCTTGCTTTCTACTACTCAGTTCCTTGGCTAATTGCCCCATTTGTACCTCTAACCCTTGAATGGCTTGATCATGTTTTGCAGTGGTTTGTCTCATCTCAGTCCGAAATTGCCTAGTTTCTTCTATGAATTGTTCGTGTGAAGTCATTAGCTTTTGTTGCTGAGATGCCAATTACCTCACAAGACTTTCGAGGTCACTCTTCTTTGTTTCAGGAGCATTGAGTGGGCTGCTGGTTGGAAGTTTCTTTGCTGCCCTTGACTGTTCTGATTGTTGCTCCAAGAAAAATTCGGGTGATTCTGCCATCCAGGGTTGTAGGTATTTACATAAGGATTGTTCTTCGATAGATAGTTGTTTGGTCCCATAAAGTTTGCTTGCTCATGATCTGCAGATGAATACAAGGGATATGTATCAGTATTATGATCAAATTGAGAACAAATTGCACATACCTGGAGTGGTGTAGCTGGTGTGTTAGGTGAGGCATTCTGAACTTCCATGGCTTTAACTAACAGGTCTTGTTTCCTTTCCAAAACAGCTATCTGAGTGGATGATCCTCCATTAAAACTTACCTCACACATACCCTTACTCTTGGTTACATGTCTACCTCGAGAGGAGAACTGCTGAGTGTGTTCACTTAGGGTTTCGAAGAGCTCCATAGCTTTTTCGCTGCTTTTCTCCATCAACACTCCTCCATAACCTGAATCCATAATACTTTTGTTAGTATCACTTAAACCTTCATAGAAAGCTTGTACCAGTTCATCCTGAGGTAGGTTGTGATGTGGGCATTTGAGTAGCAGCTCGTTGAAGTGTCCCCAAGCCTCGAAGAATAGATCTTCATCCTTTTGTTGGAAGGACTGAATTTCCTTACTCATTTGCCTCGTCTTTTGGGCTGGGAAAAACTTCTTTGGGAAATTGCTAGCCAACTCCTCCCAAGTGTGGATCGAAACTGCAGGCAATGAATTGTACCACAGTTTAGCATTATCTTTTAATGAAAAAGGAAACATAATCAACCTTATTCCTTCTTGGTCTAAGCCTCAGATGTGCTGGAACTTGCAGAGATCGAAGAACTCTCGAAGGTGCAAGTGTGGATCATCATTAGGTGTACCCCTAAAATGAGTCAACGCACTCAATATTTGTGGAGATATGTAATAGTTGCCTTCCACCTTAGGTTGATAAGCAATACATGATGGCTGATCAAGGTTGCGTGGGATGAAGGATTGCTTCAACGACCTTCGCTCAGATGGTTGCTGATTTTCTAACTGTTCCACCATTTGTGCTTCTTCTTCAAATTCTTTTACCTCTTCAGAGTTATCTCTAAGCCTTTGTTGGATAGTTAGCTTAAGCCTGGTATCAAGGGGGAAGAATGTTGGATGCTTGGATCGACGCCCGTGCATGAATCGGTGATAATCGCTTAAGTGCAGCAGTTAAACACTGCTACCCGGGTAACTCACTGCCTCAATTGCACTCGATCACACAGGAGGGTGTGCTTGATCGCAAGTGGCATAGAAAGCTCTCTTGGAGTGCCTGAAATAGTAAAACAAAAAAGGAATTAGATTAAGGTTTAATGAAACAAAAATAACATAACACAGAAACTTAAAATTTTTGAGATTTTTCCTAAAAGTAGAAATAGAATGAAAAAGAAATAGCAATGATTAATGAAAGATAATTCTAAAAATAAATTTAAGCGCAATCCCAGGCAATGGCGCCAAAAACTTGTTGTGCATTTATCTACCTAAATAAATAAGTAAATAATTGTACTTGTTTTACTTGCAAGTGCACAAGGTCAATGGTAGCATAATGTGCAAGTGCGAGACCATTTCCACATGGATTGGTAAACTTTGATTTAGAATTAGTTTCTCAAAGTGAAAAGAGAAATAAATGTAAAGTGTGAGTTAATAATAATAAGAACATAAGGCTGTGATATCCACCACTAATTACACTTTCTCACTAAGTAAAGTACCAATGCTATAGCCTTATTATGAATACCTAATGGTTGCTAACCTAAGGGCTTGGTCCACACCTTAGGCTATTGATCTCCCTCAGCAACGAGTTAGGTATGGTGTATACTCTAACTCTTTTCTCTATTAAGGTATTCAACATAGGTGTTTACTGAGTTGTTCCTTAAGATAGCATAAGGGCTGTGGAGATTGGCAACCACAAGGGACCTAGGGCTTGGTCCGCTCCTGGTTTCCCATGTTGATTAACCCAAGAATCTGGTGTGGATATCTTTTGTTACTATTGTTAAACCCATGACTCTGTCATCCAAATTGATTGAAGTAACAAATCCATACCACATGCATAAGTTAATCAGACACACACATATAAGGAATTTAAATACAAACAGGTATTAATTAAGTTATGTATTATAACATGGCCATATGCAAAGGTAATCAATGAATATATATGTGGAAAAGCATAATTAGGGCTTCAATCGAGCCCTATAAGAGTTTAGTTACACATACTAGATGAACTGAACATTATAATCATAATTAAACAAAAACAAAAAAAAAAAAAAACCCGAAGAAGACTAAGGAGATGAGTCGTCCATTCCTTTCCAAGCTTACAACTTCAAGTCTAAAACAAAAGGTGTGGTTTCTATGTTTTATAAGGCTATATATAGGGCTCTAAGGATGCCCCGAAACCCCAATTTCCTATTCAAGGTTCGGAGACTTCTTTCCATATCTGGCTCTGCCGCCTCTGGTATGTGTGCGCTCGAGCGTATGTAGTCTACACTCAAGCGTATGTGGTCTGCGCTCGAGTGCATGTGTGCGCTCGAGCCTTCTAAGTGTGCGCTCACGTGCCTATGTGCTCGATCACAAGGGAGGTGCGCTTGAGCGCACCTTGCTGGATTGCAGAACTTCACTTTTTACTCTTTAGAGCTCCAAAATGTCATCTTTTTGTCAAAGCCCTATGAAAAACATATGAAACATGAAAATGAAATGGAATCTACTAAATTAGATAAACAAATAGCCTATGACTATTTAAGCACTTATCATCTGACGATCGTGCACGTGGTCCCAAAACCTGTGTCTCTAGCTCCATATGACTGATGGAATGGAGTACCAATATCCCCGATGAAATTTGTACAGGGCTTGTATGAACTAGTACCTCCTTTGAGTCTTGTGCCCCAAGGGGCACACATTACGCTGGAGGATGAAGTCCACTAGCCATAGTCGGGTAGGCAACTTTGACCAACTCCCTGTATTGTTGTGCTGGTCAGCGTACTAGCCCGCACACATATCCTTGATGATGTGGGCCAGGGAAAACGGGTCTGGCTGCTCCTCCATATGGGTATCCTGCGGAGGAAACTCATCGCAGCAGTGAAGAGCAATAGCGATGTCAGTAGTGGCCAGCTCGATGAACTTTCCCTGGACTGAGGAGGATAGGATCTCTGGTTTGGTGCAGTCATCGAACAGGTTCTCATAGAAGCTGACCACAAACTGAATGTAGGTCGTCGAGCAAACTGGCTTGAACAGCTGTTTTAGTCCCCGGGCCTTGAATTCTTGGACCGCCCATCGAGTGGCATCCAAGCTCTTGAAGTCCGCATCAATATTGAATGTAGTCTCGAAACAAGATTTCTCGTTACTTGAAACTAGGCCGGGAGGATTGGGAACGGCTGCTGGAGGCTCAGGAACTAGAAGTAACTTGTTTCAGCATTATGGTGTAGTTGCTGTCAAATTTGCATTCGATCACAGGTTTAGGTGCGCTCGATCGCACTGAGTGATTTGCACTCGATTACAGGGGAGGTGCGCTTGACCGCAGTGGTTCAGACAATAGGTCGAACAGGTTGGGGCCGACAGAAGTTGGAAGCTGTAGGAAACACACAAACGCAATCTTCAACCTCCTGTAAACACAAAATACAACCACAACACTTGGTAAATTAGTAAATTATAAATCAAAAAGTCATGTGTGATTGTGTGCAACTAATTAGAAACAAAAATGGGTATGGACATACCTTGTGTACTTGTGAAAGTGAGTATGTGTGTGATGGGGGAATGAAGGGGATAGTAGGGGAATGAAATATGCAAGGGGGGAATGTTTTAGTTGATGTTGAATGTAATGTAAGGAGAATGAGAGTGCTGGTTGTTGCGCGTTTATCTACCTAAATAAATAAGTAGATAACCGCACTCGTTTTACTTGCAAGTTCACAAGGTCAACAGTGTAGTATAGTGTGCGAAAGCAAGGTCATCTCCACAGGGATTGGTAAAGTTCGGTTTCAGAATTAGTTTCTTTAAGTAAAAAGAAATAAAATAATTATTGTGTGATTTGATAATAATAAAGACATAGGGCTTTGATATCCACCACTAGTCATACTTTCCCAATTGTATAAGGTATCAGTGCACTAGCCTTATCATGTATACCTACTGGTTGCCAACCTAGGGCATGGTATCTACTCCTTAAGCTATTGATCTCCCTAAGCAACGAGTTAGGCATGGTATCTACTCTAACTCTTTTCTTCCTTAAGGGATTCAGCATGATATCTGCTTGAGTTGTTCCTTAAGAAAGCATAAGTACTATGGAAATCGACAACCACATGAGACCTAGGGCATGGTATCTACTCCCGGTTTCCCATGTTGATTAACCCGGGTATCCGGATAAGATATCCCTCATTACTAATGTTAGACCCAGGACTCAATCATCCAAATTGATCTAACTAACAGGTCCATACCACATGTATATGCTAGCCATACACATACATATGAGGAATTTAAATAAGCACAGGCATTAATCAAGTTAAGCAACATAATAAAAGCTATTGGCAAAGATTTATCAATGAATAAATATATAAGAAAGCATAACTAGGGCTTCAATCGAGCCCTATAAGAAAGTTAGTTACATATACTGTCTAAAAACATCATATATAAACTAAACATAAAGAGAAGAATAAACCCGAGAGAAGAGGCATCAATTCTCTCCCAAGCTTACAACTCCAAGTAAGAGCTAAGAGAAGTGTTCTATAAGTTGTTTCAATTGTGTGTGCTTTACAGGTGTATTTATAGGTCTTTGAGAAGTCCTAAGAGGCCCATGAATTCCTAAAACTTTCCTAAAAACAAAACTCTTTTATTTCCAAAATAGGGTTCTGTAGTTTACTGTTCACGCTCGTATATGTTCGCTCGATCGCAGTGCTATGTGCGCTCGATCACATTGCATATTGCGATCGATCGCATTGCATATTGCGATCGATCGCAGTTTGTCTAGAGACTGCTCCAGGGATTCCAGGCTTCTTCCTTAAAGTGCCAAAACTACTTCTTTTTCTCCAAGACCCTATAAAAACATGTAAAACACACAAATGGAGTAAAAGAGATAAAATTAACGTAATTAAGGACCTAACAAATGTAAATAAAGGGGCTTAAATATGAATATTTAAGCACCTATCACTAGTGTAAGAAATGGAGAGAGGGAGAGAGCTAGAGAGATAGAGAATTGTGATTAAGCGTATGGGAAGAAAAATGAGGGAAAATCGTTTAAAACCATCACGGGACCTCTCTACTCCGAGTGCACTTGAGCGCATTGTCACAGAGAGCTTCTACTGTAGTGCCTGAAACATAATGAAAAGGAAATAGATTAGGTTTTTTTTTTTTTGATGAAGCAAAATAAAAGTGAAAAAACAGAAACTTAAAATTTTTAGGTTTTTGATAAAACAAAGCAAAATAAAATATACTCACAATGATTAAATTAGACAAAAATAATTCTAAAAAGAAATTTAGCACAATCCCCGGCAACAGTGCCAAAAACTTGTTATGCGTTTATTTACCTAAATTATTAAGCAAATAATCGAACTTATTTTACTTGCAAGTGCACAAGGTCTACAATAGTGTAGTGTGCAAGTGCGAGATCATCTCCACAGGGATTGGTGAATTTCGTTTTAGAACCAGTTTCACAATGTAAAAATTAATAGAAATAAATATTGAATCCAGATTAATATTGATAAGAATATAGGGCTTTGATATCCACCACTAATCATACTTTCCCAATAAGTAATGTGCCAATGCTCTAACCCTAGCATGAATACCTAATGGTTCTCAACCTAAGGGCTTGGTCCGCTCCTTAAGCTATTGATCTCCCTAAGCATCGAGTTAGGCATGGTGTATACTCTAACTCTTTTCTCTCTTAAGGGATTTAGCATGGTGTATACTGAGTTGTTCCTTAAGAGAGCATGAGGTTTGTGGAAATCAACAACCACATGAGACCTAGGGTATGTTGTATACTCCTGGTTTCCCATGTTGATTAACCCAAGAATCCGGTGTGGATTTGTTTTGTTACTATTGTCAAACCCAGGACTCGGTCATCCAAATTGATCTAACTAACTAATCCATACCACATGCATACGTTGATCAGACACACACATATAAGAAATTCAATAAAACATGCATTAATCACTTAAAGCATCATAACATGGCTATTTGCAAAGGCAATCAATGATTATATATATGGAAAAGCATAATTAGGGCTTCAATCGAGCCCTATTAAAGAGTTAGTTACACATGCTGATTAAACTAAACATCATAACTAAACTAAGTAGAAAGATAAATCCCGAAGAATACTATGGAGACGAGTTATCAATTTCTCTCCAAAGCTTATCACTTCAAACAAAATCAAAGGTATGTTTTCTGGGTTTTACCAGCCTATATATAGGGTTCTAAGGGTGCTTCAAAATCTTAATTTCCAAAATTAGATCCAAAGACTTCTTTCCAAAATTGGCTCTGCTGCCTCTCTGTACGTATGCGCTCAATCGCGTGCTTCTGTGCTCGAGCACATGGGCGCAACGAGTGTTTGTGCGCTCGATAACACTTAGTAGGCTCCAGATCTTCAGTTTTCTTCCTTAGAACACCAAAATGTTATATTTTCTTCAAAAACCTATAAAAAGCACAGAAAACACAAAAATGAAGTAGAATATACTAAAATACATAAATAAAGAACTTAACAACTGTAAATTAAGGGGCTTAAATATGAATATTTAAGCACTTATCACATAGCAGACTTAGAAGAGCCATAAGATGGAGTATAATTGACATCAGAGTTATTTGTCCTGCTACATGTATGCATAAGATCATTTTAGAGGACAGTGCCAAACCTGTGAGAGAAGCTCAAATGAGACTACACCCTAACCTACAAGCGGTAGTGAATAAAGAAATTTTAAAATTCCTGGATGCAGGAGTTATCTACCCTATTTCAGAGTGTAGATGGGTTAGTCTAGTTCATGTTGTGCCTAAGAAGTCTAGGATTACAGTGGTGCAAAACGATAAGAATGCAAAGATCTACAAAGAATGCACTAAGCATTACCATGAACAAGGCCTATCCGTAAGTCTCTTTATCTTGGAATGAAAGTTCTTTTGCTTAACACTCGTTTCAAATTATTTCTAGGAAAATTAAAGTCAAGATGGTGCGGACCGTTTTCGATTTTTTCTCATGGAGTAGTAAAATTGCTGAACCCAAAGACTCAAGTGACATTCAAGGTCAATGGGTATCGTGTGAAGCCTTACTTGGAAAGAGTCCATGAGAAAGGGGTTATTGAGTGCATTGAGGTGCACTTGGTGGGAGGCAACCCACCCATTTGATAGAGTATACTTTCTGCTCTTTCATTTTCATCGTTCCCTTCTAAATATTTTTCTAAAGGTGTGTTTGATTTCATACATTGAGGACAATGTTTAGTTTAGGTTTGGGGGTGCAATTAGAACTTTTTGAGACAAAATTTTCATGCTACAATTTGTTTTATGGTTAGTAATCAAGTCTTTTATGCACGTTGAGTTTAGTTTCTTTAACACTGACAAGTTGTTGTGAGGATTGATGCATATTCATATTCTATAGACCGTGCTCTTGATGTTGATATTGAGATGAACCTATATCTAATGATTGAGAATCAAATAGTGGAGACTACCTAGTGAGTTATTTGAGCCATAAGCGTCTTATTATGAGAGTTAGTTTCTTGGTACTCTTAAACACTCTTTGTTATGACCTTAATTGTTAGATGATCTTTATAGGTTTTGCATTGAATGCTAGGATTATATAACTCACTTGAAGTACCATGTTGTGTATTCTTATTATTTTAGTTAAATGACTTGAGTAAGAAGTTTGAGTATGTGCCTATCGTTATACGCCCTAGTTGCCACTGTCTCTAGAGAAAAATCCAAATTCTTATTAAAAAAAAGAAAAAAAAAGTAAAAAAAGAAAAAAAAAAGGATATATGTATACGAGAAGCATGTCAAAAAGGGATTTGGTTAGACAAGAAAGAGGACTTAAGATACTTCAAGGGTATTGAAGTCGCTCATATAAAAAGTTGAGAAGAAAGAGCTTTGGTGTAAATCAGGTTCGGCCAACCATGCCCATCTATGCACAGGTTCATACTTAATATGTTTTGCTTGAGGTGTTTGACTAGGGTATGATGTAGGCGATGTGACAGCTTTGCAATCCTAACATTTGATTCCTTTCATGAGATCTATTTTTGCTAACATATGAGCGTTCTTTGATGATATCCATATTCATATGCGAATTTATATTTGAAATTTCTTGTTTACATAACTTCTACTTGCATATTCTTGATGAGTGTTTGAAACCTAGGTTCGGTGTGCTTAATGAGTGAATCATGTAAGGCCTAGAGTCGGAGCGAATCCGGATTCTTGACGTTAGGTTTATGGGTAATTGACGTGAGGTGTTTTGAGCGTTGGAATATGGATGTGTGATGTGTACTTGATTTAAGCAATGAATTGTGAAGTGTTGAGATTGTGAACATAATTGTTCATAAGATATCTAGTTATTAGGTGCACGATCCTGAATAAGTTCGACCAACATCTTGCTAAGACGTTAAAGAAAGCGCTTGGTGGGAGGCAACCCACCAATTTGATAGAGTACGTTTTCTGCTCTTTCATTTTCATTGTTCCCTTCTAAATGTTTTTCTAAAGGTGTGTTTGATTTCATACATTGAGGACAATGTTTAGTTTAGGTTTAGGGGTGCAATTAGAACTTGTTGAGACAAACTTTTCATGCTACAATTTGTTTTATGGATAGTAATCAAGTCTTTTATGTACATTGAGTTTAGTTTCTTTAACACTGACAAGTTGTTGTGAGGATTGATGCATATTCATATTCTGTAGACCGTGCTCTTGATGTTGATATTGAGATGAACCTAGATCTAATGATTGAGAATCAAATAGTGGAGACTACCTAGTGAGTTATTTGAGCCATAAGCGTCTTATTATGAGAGTTAGTTTCTTGGTACTCTTAAACACTCTTCGTTATGACCTTAATTGTTAGATGATCTCTATAGGTTTTGCACTGAATACTAGGATTATATAACTCACTTGAAGTATCATGTTGTGTATTCTCATTATTTTAGTTGAATGACTTGAGTAAAATGTTTGAGTATGTGTCTATCGTTATACGGCCTAGTTGCCACTGTCTCTATAGAAAGATCCAAATTCCTATTCAAAAAAATATAAAGTAAAAAAAAAGAAGAAAAAAAAGAATATATATATGTGTGTGTCAAAAAGGGATTTGGTTAGACAAGAAAAAGGACTTGAGATACTTCAAGGGTATTGAAGTCGCTCTTATAAAGAGTTGAAAAGAAAAAGCTTTGGTTAGGTTCGGCCAACCACGTTCATCTATGCATAGGTTCATATTCAATATGTTTTGCTTGAGGTGTTTGACTAAGGTATGATATAGGCAATGTGATAGTTTGCAATCCTAACATTTGATTCCTTTCATGAGATCTATTTTTGCGAATATATGAGCGTTCTTTGATGATATCCATATTCATATGTTAATTTATATTTGAAATTTCTTGTTTACATAACTTCTATTCACATATGCTTAATGAGTGTTTGAAACCTAGGTTCGGTGTGCTTAATGAGTGAATCCTGTGAGGCCTAGAGTCGAAGCGAATTCAGATTCTTGACGTTAGGTTTGGGGGTAACTGACGTGAGGTGTTTTGAGCATTGGAATATGGATGTTCGATGTGTACTTGATTTGAGCAATGAATTGTGAAGTGTTGAGACTGTTAACATAATTGTGCATAAGATATCTAGATATAAGTCATAATAAGAATTAAGGCATGAGGGTTTTGTTGATTTAAGTTTTTAGTTTTCTTTTAGTTTTGCTTGAGGACTAGCAAAATCTAAGTTTGGGGGTATTTGATGAATGAATATTTGTCCTAGTATTTTGTATGTTTTTCAAGTATTTATTTATATGTTTAGCTTAGGAATTTTTTACTTTGAGTTGTTTTTCGTTGTTTTACAGGTTCACAAGCACATGGAAAGGAGTTTCACTAAATTGCCAGAATTGCCTATACAGATCAGTAATTTTGGCGGATTAAACTGTATTGATTCAGGAAGAACCAGGGGATGAGCTATATATTCTTGAAAAGATCTGGATGTCTATTTTCTGGAGAATTTTACGGCTTGTAAATATGATTTTTCTAGAGAAAGTTATGGCAGTTTTAATAGACAAAGGTCAGCATAGCAGAAGTGGTTTTTGCGGATTAAACTGTATTGATTCAGGAAGAACCAAGAGATGAGTCATAAATTCTTGAAAGATCTGGATGTTTATTTTCTGGAGAATTTTAAGGCTCGTAAATATGATTTTTCTAGAGAAAGTTATGGCAGTTTTAGTAGACAAAGGTCAGGCTGTGCATGATTTCAGCGTGGCAGATGTGAAGGAGCTATTAAATTATGATTTTTTTTAGGATTTGCACAGGCTGGATAGCAGCATAACCGAACCAGTTCTTGACAGTAAAAACCTAGCCTGGATAGCAGTAAACACATGTCCTGGACAGCAGCAAAACTGGGTCTAGACAGCAGCAGAACCGGGCTTGGATAGCAGCAGAAGCACACGGCCTGAACAGAAACCCTAGGGCAATTTTTCTGTCTACAAAGTCGTCTCCATATAGCTATATGTAGGAATTTTAGACTTAGAGAGGGGGGGGAGGCAGTTCTTGGAGAGATATTATCAAGAGGAGTTTTGAAAGATTGAAGGAGGAGATGGTTTCTTTCACCAAGACAGCTTATCAAGAGATTGAAGATGACAATCAATCGCTTCAAGACTTTAAGGATTTATCTTGTAATTCGGGAAGAAATTCTATCTTTGCTCATTTTGTCCTTTAGTATGCTTGTAACCCTAGTATTTGAATTCTGTAATTGGGATTTAAACATGAGCAGCTGAACGCATTATTGGGCGTTTGGCTTAACTGCCTTGATTGTTTTGGATATTTTGGTTGATTTAGTTTTATGAAATTTTCCAAATTATTTCTTATTCCATATCCTTCATACCTTTGATTATTGCTTGTGGATTGGCCATCTATTATTGATAGTCAAGGTTAATATTCAAAATTAGGTTGGGGACAAATCATCTAGACCTAATTAAGCTTTCTTGAATAGGAATTTAAATCAGGATTCAAATCAAATTGTGATTTAGGTGGTTGCATTTTCCTTATACTTAATTTAACTAATTAATTGATGAATATGATCCATGGGATTTAATTAATTAGTTATAAATTGAGAATAAACACGATCAATGGCATTTTCTAGTCTTAGCAGAAATACCAATAATCTTGGTTGTTGATTATTTCTTTATATTCAACAAATGTTCCAATTCATGATTGGATAGCAGGTTAAACTTCCAATTGTTCTCATTGATTATACTCATCTCTTCATAATTCATTTTGTTTAATTTACTTAATTGTTTTTATTTCAATTTTCTCTTCACCAATCTTTTAATTAGAGTGTTTAAGATTTAATTTCAGAGTTTGTTTTAGTAATTTTAAGAAAGTAATTTAGGATCTAAACCACTACAATTCCTTGAGAGATCGACCTCAAAAGTAAACTCATCGCAATACTATTTGTGATTCGTGCGCTTGCGAGCATTTAAAATTTGCACATCCAATTTCTGGCGCTGTTGCCGTGGAATTGGCATTTAATTCTTTAGTTATTTTCTTTGTTTTTGTTTTTGTTTTTATTTCTTTTCTTTTCTTTCTTTAGGCATAATTTTTATTTCTTTTATTTCATCAAATTTTCTTTATTTGCTTCTTGATTTTCTTGATTTAAATTGGCTTTAATTTGTTTCTTGATTTTGGCTCTCTTGATTCCTAGTAGTTTAATTTTTCTTTTGTTTTCTTCAGGTACATGCACGGTAGAAGATCCCAAGGGAGAAATCTAGTGCCAGCAATAGACAACATCTATAGGCTAAGGGAGATGTTACAGCCTACAGAAGAAGAAGAAAAGGTTATGGGAATAGAAAAAGAGGAGCCTGAAAGAATGGAATGAGCTGAAAGAAAAATTATGATGCAGGAGTATGCAAGGCCGATCATCAGCACTTCCATATCTTGCATCCAATTGGGCAAAGCTGCACGGAATTATGAGATAACAATTTGTGTCATTCTTATGATAGATGCCAAAAGCTTGGTGCTCTGTCCCGAAGGCATATGATGCCCCTTAACCCGATTCTTGTCATTGAAATAATTGATTGTTGGGGGATCGATTTTACAGGACCCTTTCCACCTTCCTTTGGGTATCTATATATCTTGCTTGCAGTGGACTATGTATCCAAATAGGTAGAGGCTGTGGCGTGCCGAAATAACAATAACAACACTATTGTCAAATTTCTTAAGGAAAATAATTTCTCCAAATTTGGCACGCCTCAGGCTATGATTAGTGATCAAAACACTCATTTTTGTAACTGTTCTTTTGAGGCTTTGATGTGTAGGTATGGAGTGCACCACAAGGTCGTTACTACCTACTACCCACAGACAACTCCAGAATCTTAATAGCACAACACTTACTTCTTCAGTTAATGCTACTGTTTCATGCTCTTGAAACTTTCTCTTATAAGTGCAACAATCTTTTAGGAACTTAGCATAGGCATGTATTTGATGAATTGCATCTAATAAAGGAATATTAATTTCAACTTTCAGCAAGGTTTCAAAAATATCAATCAGTTTATTTTCTTTCTTTAGTTTTACTAACCTTTGCGGGAAGGGTTGAGCATTCACCTTCTTCGTTTCACTTACCTTTGATGCCAACGGTTTCCCTTTGATGCTGTTGCAGACTCATCGGACCCTATCACCTTGCCATTTCTCAAAGTTGTGACAGCCTTCAGTTGTTGATGCCCCCTAGGGTTGGGTAATGTTTGAGCTGGAAGCTCACCTTGCTTTCTGCCACTTAGCTCTTTAGCCAGTTGTCCCATTTGTACCTCTAGCCATTGTATGGCTTGTTCATATTTTTTGTTGTGGTTTGTCTGAGTTCAGTCCGGAATTGCCTTTCATCTGCCATGAACTGATCGTATGAGGTCATTAATTACTGCTGTTGAGTGGCCAATTGTCTCACAAGACTTTCGAGGTCATTTTTCTTTGTTTCGGGGGCAGTATAGGCTACTGGTTGGGAGTTTCATTGCTGCCCTTGCTAGTTAAGGGTATTTTGATTGTTGGTCTAAGAGAAATTTGGGTGGTTTCGCCATCCAGGGTTGTAAGTGTTTGCATATGGGTTGTTCTTTAGTGGATAGTTGTTAGGTCCCACGTAATTTGCTTGTTCCGGATCTACAAATGAACACAAAGGACAAGTATCAGTATTATGATCAAATTGGGAACATATCGCACATACCTGGAGTGGTGTAGCTGATAGGCTAGATGAGGTATTCTGAGCAGCCATGGCTTTAACCAACAGGTCTAGTTTCTTTTCCATAGCAGCTATTTGAGGAGAAGATGCTCCATTTAAATTGACCTCATACGTACCCTTACTCTTGGTTACATGTCTACCTCTAGAGGAAAACTGCTGAGTGGGTTCACTTAGGGTTTCGAAGAGCTCCATAGCTTCTTCACTGCTTTTCTCTATCAGCACTCCTCCACAACCTAAATCAACAATGTTTTTGTTAGTATCACTCAAACCTTCATAAAAAGCTTGTACCAATTCATCTTGAGGTAGGTTGTGATGTGGGCATTTGAGTAGTAGCTTGTTGAAGTGTCCCCACGCTTGGAAGAAGAAGTCCCCATCCTTTTGTTGGAAAAACTGAATCTCTTTCCTCATTTGCCTCATCTTTTGGGCTGGGAAAAACTTCCTTAGGAATTTGCTAGCCAACTCCTCCCAAGTGTGGATAGAAACTGCAGGCAAAGAATTGTACCACAGTTTAGCATTATCTTTTAAGGAAAAAGGGAACATAATTAACCTTATTCCTTCTTGGTCTAGGCCTCGGATGTGCTGGAACTTGCAAAGGTCGAAGAACTTTCGAAGGTGCAAGTGTGGATCCTCATTAGGTGTACCCCTAAAGTGAGTTAATGCACTAAATATTTCCAGAGATATGTAGTAGTTACCCTCCGCCTCAGGTTGATATGCAATACATGATGGCTGGTCAAGGTTCCATGGGATGAAGGATTGCTTCATCGGTACTCGTGCAGGTGGTTGCTAGTTTTCGAGCTGTTCTGCCATGGGTGCTTCGTTCTCGAATTCTTCTTCGTTCTCCTCGAAGTTGTTTCTAAGCCTTTGTCGGATGGTCCGCTCAAGCTCGGGATCGAGGGGAAAGAATGTTGGATGTCGGGATTGAAGTCCGTGTATAAATCAGGTAAACCAGCTTCAGTGCAGTAGTTCAACTCTGCTACTGGGGTAACTCTCTGCCCTAATTGCGCTCGATCGCACAAGTGGGTGCACTCAATCGCAAGTATCACAGAAAGTTCTGTTGATGCCCTGAAACAGAAAGTAAATTGATTAGGGTTTGATAAAAATAAAGATGATAAACAGAAACTAAATTTTTTTTAGAAAAATTGAAGTATAAGAATAACGATGATTAAACTAAACGAAAGTAATTCTAAAAGGAAATTTAGCACAATCCCCGGCAACGTTGCTAAAAACTTGTTGTAAGTTTATCTACCTAAATAAATAAGTAAATAACCGTACAGTTTTACTTGCAAGTGCACAAGGTCAATAGTAGCATAGTGTGCAAATGCGAGATCATTTCCACAGGGATTGGTGAATTTCGGTTTTAGAATCAGTTTCTTAATAATAAAAAAATAGAATTAACAGTTGAGTATGATTTTAATAATAATAAGGACATAGAGCTTTGATATCCACCTATAATTATACTTTCCCAACGAGTAATATGTCAATGCACTAGCCTTACCATGAATACCTAATGGTTGCCAACCTAAGGGCATGGTATCTACTTCTTAAGCTATTGATTTCCCTAATCACCGAGTTAGACATGGTATCTACTCTAACTCTTTTCTTTCCTAATGGATTCAGTATGGTATCTACTGAGTTGTCCTTTAAGAGAGCATAAGATTTATGGAAATCGATAACCACATGAGACCTAGGGCATGGTATCTACTCTCAGTTTTCCCATGTTGATTAACCCAAGAATTCGGTGTGGATTTCTTTTGTTACTATTGTCAGACCCAGGACTCGGTCATCCAAATTGGTCTAACTAACTAATCCATACCATATACACATATTGATCAGATATACACATATGAGAAATTTAAATAAACACAAGCATTAATCAAGTTAAGCATCATAATCAAGGTTATTGCAAAGATAATCAATGAATGTATATATGGGAAAGCATAACTAGGGCTTCAATCGAGTCCTATAAAGAGTTAGTTATATATGCTGTCTAAGATAAGCATCATAACATAAACTAAACATAAAATATAAAACCCGAAGAATATTGTAGAGATGGGTTGTCAATCATCTCCAAAGCTTACAACTCCGAGCTAAGCAAAAGATAAAAGAAGATATGTATTTTGTGTGTTTACAGGTGTATTTATAGGGTTTGAATAACCCTAGAAGACTCTGCAAACCTTAAACTTCCTAAAATGTAAAACCTCCTTTATTTCCAAAACTGGTTCTGCCGTTTTACTGTTCACGCCCGTACATGTGCGCTCGATCGCATTCGTTGTGCACCCAATCGCAAGGCTGTGCTCGATCCTTCTTTGTGTGCGCACGAGCGCTGATGCGCTCAATCGCACCCAATAGTGCGCTCGATCGCACTTTAGCCAGCAGTTGCTCCAGGATTTCCAGATTTCTTCCTTTAGGTGCCAAAAATGCTTCTTTTTCTCCAAGACCCTATAAAAACATGTGAAACACAGAAATAAAGTAAAATTGACTAAATTAACATAACTAAGGATTTAACAAATGTAAATAAAGGGGCTTAAATATGGATATTTATGCACCTATCATCACACACAAAAGGGAACTTGTAAATAGAGAAATTAAGGGACCAATGGAGAGATTGTAGGAATCAAATTAAGATAGGGGTTTAATAGCAATTCTAAAATCCTAGAGCCTTTAGGAGTAAAGGTTCTATATAACGAGGGCTTCTACTTGATAGAAACCATAAGAATCATAATTTAATTCTTGAAATCAGATCTAAAACTCTGTCTACAAGCCATAGACGAAAATTATATGGAGCTAGCATTTAATAATTTTTTATCACCTTAATTGGAAAACTCTATTTGTGTTGCTACGTTGAGTACTTGAACTACTTGTTGATTCATCTCCAAAAGAATCAACTAGAATCTTCCTTGACGTATAAACCCTAACCTTGTATGGAGATTAATTTGTCTATCATTCTATTAGATTCTCTTTTGGTGAATGTTTATTGGAATAGTTTAAAATTTTTAAAATTTGTTACATTACCTATGCTGGTAGACTTATAGTGGTATCAAGGCCAACTATATGAATTATTTAAATGATTTTAATTCTATTGTCGTGGCTTTAAAAGCTATGGTCTTAAAAATTCTATAGACTACAAATTGAAAAATCTAAAAGTTAGATTAGGGTTTATGAAACCATAGGTCAAGAGAATTCAAGAAAGAGTTCTAGAATTGTTTATTGTCATCTAATGAAAATAAAATTGTTGTAGGTTGTTTTTGAAACATATTAAACCAATAGAGAGTGATTAAAATTAAATTTGATGATGAAAATATGTTTTTACATCAAAAGAGTATCATTTTGGAAGTGAAAAAAATGAAGAAAAAAATGCATGAAAAACCTAAAACTCGTGCGCTCGATCGAAAACTGGACCCTTCAAACCTGATCAAAATTTAGGCTCAAACTTTTTCTAATTGATTCAAATGAGGTCCCAATCGACTTGATCATTCTGATCTGATGAAAAACTCATTCTAAATCGGATTGCGGCATTTTCGAAAGCATTAGAAAGATACGAATGTATAGCTAAATAGTCCACTAACCATGCTTCAAAATTCAATGTATTGTTTCAGCTATGTTTAAAAAATTGGACAGTGTTCAAATAAAAAAAAACAGTTTTTTTTTTTCCAAATTTCACGTGTTTTTCTCGTTCTTGAGATTTCAAATTCATTTTTTACTTGAAATTTGAAATTCAACTTTTAGTCGACTAAATAAATGATTTTTTATTGTAAAAATACATATTTTGGTTAATTAAAATTTGTTCTTAATTTTGGAATAAAGTTTTAAGAAATTGAAGTTTGATTAAAAATTGAAACTACAAAATCCTTCTTACATTAGAATTATGAATTCTGATAAACAAGAAATCTTAATCTTATTTGGAATGGGATTAAGAAACTTTTCTGGAAACCTAATGGGATTATGATTGCAATCTACGAAAAATAGCCATAACTAGAATAGTTTTGATCTTGTTTATTTATGCAATTTAGTTATATGAGTGGATGACTATTGGACTTAGACCTCAGTAATTGGTTAAATTTAATGCTATTATTTTTTGTTGTTTAATTTTAAATGAGTTGTGCATACTTTACCTTTTCTTATTTCTCTAAATGTAAATTTCTATCTCCCTTCAATGTAATTTTCCTTGACTTTTGATCAAAGTTTCTTATATATATATAATATGTAAAGTTACTTAGATTTAGATAGGATTTTATTGAGGCATACCAAGGAGTGTGCAAGGAAGCATGGTGGACCGTTTGAAGATTGAAAAGCCATGAATGTATGGACCATGAATGTTGAATGTATGTGATATATTCATGAAATAATTACCTAGTGTCTGATTAAGTGATTTACTTTATTAGCTCAAGTAAATCACGCTTAGAAAGTCCATAGTCACCCATTAAGATATATATGCATGTGATGTGTGTACATTTTGCATGCGATTTTATTATACATTGTTATATTTATTTGATGCATAATATATGATGAGATCTAAATCTTTCAGATGTAAATATTTAATATTAAGTTGTAAAAAAAAATAATTAGGAATGATTGTTTGTAGCCTTCCCCCATTATAGTCAATATGCAAAGTTTCTTATGTATGTAAATTTGTTGTGCTACACTTAAGGTTTACACCTGTAGGAAAATTAAATTGACTATTAAAAATATAATATATATATATATATATATATAAGGTAAACAAATTATACAACTTTGTTGCACAAACATAAAGGGTTATATCACTAATTTACACTTGTAATGTTGGGAAACTACCCTCAAGATGCCCAGGTGGTGATCTTCCAAACACCAAAGTCTAGAATAACTTATAAAGAAAAGAGACAGCAAACGAAACAAGAAAGAACACAAGCAATTTGTTATCGAGGTTCGGCAATAGCCTATGTCCCCGTGAGTTCCTCTGAACTCTCTGCACTAAATCAATGGTTCGTATAATTACAGCAACACCTCTTCAAGAACATGATCTAATCTTGATCTTAACACCGTTCTTGAAGAACGAAAGAAGAGAAAAGAAAATGATAAGGTCTTGAGTTACCTTGGAATTTTCCCCAAGAAAATTCCACTTACAAGTCCCTTGAATCCCCAATCTATACTATTATCTCTCTAAACATCCAGCCACTCTACAATGAGTTCTCTCCTGTGCTTAGTGTCTTTGCACTCTCACACACCCATGTATTATATTTCACACACACTCACATGTCATCACATGTTATGTCACACTTGTTGAGATTGAAGCTAGGTGACCCTTTATATAGTGCACCACTTCTTGAACCTATCTTGAAGGTTAATCTCCACCCTTAGATCTTGAGGACCAATCAATCATAGCCCCTGATCAATCCTAAGTGATCCTATGTGTTTTGATTATGCTTCACGCACCATTTGAAAGGTTGAAACATAAGCATCAGGTGTGCCTCGTACTGAGACTTGGAACAGGGCGTGCTGAGCTGGGCTGCGACGCGAACCAGAGCACCCTCTTCATCCTTTCTAGGCGTCGCACCTTGGGGAAGCTGAGCCGCGGTGCGGCCTGGAGGGCTCACATCCTAGACTTGCTGCAAGGTGAGGCGCGCACACCTTGACCCACGGCCTAGAGACTTGATTACGCCCAAAGAGTAACATGGTAGTTGTAGCACGGCTTTGGGGTGTTGATTCCACAGGAAAACAAGTTACCTACAAAAGAAGGTGTGAACCATAACACAAATGATAAAGATTTACGTAAGAAGACATGAATTTGGATAATGAAGTAATTTTGTAAAATAGATTGTGAAATATAATAAAGAAACAACAAGGATTAGGGAATCCTCCTTAGGTTCGTTGCCCTATTCCTAACTTGATTCAGTTGTTTTTATCTCGATTGCAAGTTTCATATCCCAAACAAGCAATTGGCAAATATTCGATGAGAACATATATAAACCCTAATATGATTGTTATGAAATACTTTTTATTTTTGATTCATGCACACATGATCCATCCTATAGGTTTATCAAGAAACGACCACATATCTTTAATGACAATATTACAGTAATGGACAAACCTAAAGGCTAGATCTACCGGACTCAGTTATACCCAAATAATCTTGACATAAGAAAAGCATGACTAAATTTATATCAAGAAGAAAGATACAATCATCGGATTAGATAAAATCTTATAATTAGATTATATAGTAAATCATAACAATGTTTTGACAATGAATCCCTATTATAACTGAATCAAATAAAGGAAAATAGGAACAACTACACCTAAGGATTCATCCCTTCACCTTGCTTAGAGATTAGTTAGCCATGAGGCTCATGGTTGAACACTTTGATGGAGGAGAATTGGTTGCTTCCTTGAGTTTTCCAGGCTTGATGAATGTCTTTTATCAAACCCTAAGTGGCATATTTATAATACAAGAGGTCCAAGGGTGTTTTAGGGTTTAAACAATCATTAAAAGGCCCTAATTATGTTGTAACTCAGAGACAAGGTATCGGGGTCGCGTCGCGGCTCAGCTGGAGTCTGGCCACGGCTCAAAATCTTAAAGTTCTTGCACCTTCTGGAGGTCGTGGCCTAGCCTAATCCAGGCCGTGGCTCTGCCCTTCAGGCCGCACCTCAGCTTGATCCAGGCCGCGGCCTGACCTGATGCTTCTTCCTTGCTCTTTTGGTGCACTTTCTAGAGGCTGAGGCTTGGATAATTCTAGACTGTCGCGCACACACTATAAACTTGATTTCTCTTTATTTGTCCTTCTACAACCATGTCTTCACTTTGGTGTGCCTTGAGTCTTTGTGCTTCAAACAACAATAGATTTTTTTCCTCTTTTGAACTTAAATTACCTGAAAATGCACCGAAATAAGTCAACGATCCAAGAATACCACTTTAGAGTTATTAACGTATAAAAGTACAATTAAAACCTAGATCAACTCTAAAATGCTAAAGATTAAGAACTATTAGGATGCATTATATGGCTCCCATCACAACCCCCAACTAGCTTATTGCTAGTCTCTAGTAATTTAAGCGAAAACAAGAGATGAAGTCTAAGGTGGGGATCACAACAAAGTAAAGCAATATTAGTGTTAACCATGAGTAATTCACATTTTGTATCAAAAATTTCACATAACACACAGCACATAGAATCATTAAATTTCACCCAAGTTCAAAAGTAATCCAATCATCAATCTTAAGATCGTTGTTGACTCTTTACATCCATCTTACCACAATCCATTAATCTGAACATTCGGATGATTTTATGCATAACATTCGTGAATACAAGTCTTGGCCTCAAAAACATGATAAATTGCGTGACATCGGTCACAAAAACAAGCTCCATAGGCTTACATTTCAAACCACTCTCCACTATTGTAGAAAAATCACATTACATTGGATCGATAGGTCTTTAATAAGCTTGTAACATTAGGCTAAGGTAAAGGTTAAGAAAGAGCGGGAAGGGTTCACAAGACAAAGAACTCAATCTCTTAGCTTTAAACACAACCACTTTTAAGCACTAGATAACCTTACATCGGCACCCAACTCTTTCAACCATTTTTCATAAGAGCTTTTCTCTCAATAAGTCACCACCTTTCTTGTCTCTTCTTCTTTCTTTGCCATATTTCATTCTTTTTCTTTTGTATTTTTGGCATGAGATTATTTACCTCATTTTTCATTCTTTTCTTTTCCACAACCCCCAACTTATCTCCTGTAATGTACTTAGGTTATGGTAGTAATATACTTTTGCATATTTCCATCCTTACTCCTCTTGAGTGCTTTCTCAACAAATGTGTATAACTAAGTTCTTTTAAAAGAAGGGTAAAGATAAAATATTTTTAGGCCCATAAGGGTAAGTAAATGGGCTATTGAAAGAAACAAAGCTCAAATTCTTTTTCAAGAAAATGGCTCAAATGGGTGACTAGTGGTAAATATAGCAATGGTAGGTTTGACAGGCTCAAGCGGTCTAAAAATGGCCTATATCCTATCCTATGTAATGTACATTCTAGGAATTCGCCTCAAGTGGTTATCAAGTAAGTTCTGGAGCTTGTGGAGACCACAAAAATATTCACAAAATAATCATACAATCTTACCACAAACTAGAGTCTCTAACCAAATGAAGATTGACACTTAAATTAATTTCAAACCAAAGCAAGATTTAAATTCTCCAAATGTTAGCTACTATCTCAATTAAGTTCATATCATTGACAAGTGAATTAACTCCAAGGCAAACACAAAGCATGCTAAACACAAACAATCAAGAAAATTGACACTAAGTAGTTCAATGAAAGAAAAAAGAATATGTTTCCTCCACCCCCAACCTAAAATTTACATTGACCTCAATGTTATAGAAAAGGTAAAGGAAACTCCCTTTGTAAGCAGAAATGCACGGAAGCTGAAAATTGTGCACCTCCATTTGAACTGCATGCTATACTTCTTGTTGAAAGTCCGATTTTATGCCCAAAAGTGGAGAGAAGAAGAATACCCACCAACTTGAAGTTTTCTTGATGAACCCAAAATCTTCTTAGAATCAAGATTTTTGGAGAAATTTCCAACAAAATCTGCAATATTAGTGCAAAATCCTACAAGAAATGAAGTTAAAATGAAGAAATTTTGAGGAAAAGTGAATGAGTAAGTGAGGGTTTGTAGAGAGGAGTGAGTGTGCTGTGTTTTTGCAAAAGAGAAGTGAAGAGGAAAATGAAAAATTTGGGTTAAAAGTGTGCAGGTTCGGGTGCAGAGAAACAGGTGGCAGCAGGCGCGATGAGGCGCGGATTATGGGGCACCGCGACTCGAAGGTGGGCTGGATTGTGGCCGTTCTATGCGGTGTGGCGTGGCTCCTGCTGAGGCGCGGTGCGAGGGTTGGGCGAACTAGGCCAGTGCTAAGCACTGGGGGGTGCTGGGCTTGGGCCGTGGCACATGGGCTGCTGGGCTGGTACATTCCCTGGTGGACGAGGTGCGCTAGAAGCTGGGCCTAGGCGCGACCTAGGCCTATTTCTGAAAAAAAAAAAAACTTGTTTGGTCCACAAAAATAAAATAAAATTAGTTTAAATTAATAATAAAAACAATACGAGAAATCAGATTTAAATTAAACTAAAAAAATTAAAATTAAAATAAACTCAATTAAAAACAAAACAAACAAATTAAAAGAAAAATAAAAGTAAAAAGGTACCTTTGTTGTGTGGTCAAGGTGAATAGACCGGATCCATAAGTGGAATGTCTTCCACCTTCGGATCTTGTTTATTGATTAAGATTTTAAGGCGTTAACCATTAACTTTAAAAATCCAACCATCTCTAGTATCCTTAATTTCTACCGCCCTATTTTCAAAAACATTTTTCACTACAAAAGGGCCGGTCCACCTCGATCGAAGTTTTCCGAGATGCTTATGGAGCCTAGAATCATATAAGAATACGTGATCATTAGGTTTAAATGTTTTCCTCAAAATATTTTTATCATGAAACACTTTCATCTTGGCCTTATAGATTCTAGAGTTCTTATAAGCATCATTTCTTAACTCCTCTAACTCGGTCAACTGATATTTCCTAAGCTTACCCGCTTCTCCTATGTCAAAATTAAAAGACTTGATGGCCCAATAAGCTCGATGCTCGAGCTCTACAGGTAAGTGGCAAGGCTTTCCAAAGACAAGCCTATAAGGTGGCGTACCTAAGGGAGTTTTAAAGGCTGTACGGTAAGCCCAAAGTGTATTAACTAGTCTCAAAGACCAATCTTTGCGATCCGGGTTGACCGTTTTTTCTAAGATTTGCTTAATTTCTTTATTTGCAAGTTCTACTTTTCCACTAGTCTGAGGATGATAGGCTGTAGAAATTTTATGTAACACCCCATATTTTTTCATAAAAGCTTCGAAAGAACGGTTATAAAAATGTGTACCTTGATCACTAATTATAGCATGTAGTGTACCAAATCGAGATAGCACATTTTCTTTCAAAAATTTAATTACCATTGTATTATCATTGCTTCGGTAAGCTGCTACCTCTACCCACTTAGATACATAATCTATTGCCATGGGGATATATTGGTATCCGAAGGAAGGAATAAAGGCTCCCATAAAATCAATGCCCCAACAATCAAAGATTTCAATCACTAAAATAGGGTTTAAGGGCATCATATTTCGATAAGACACAACTTCTAACTTTTGACACTTCTCACCTAAGCGATAGTAGATGTTTGCATCTTTAAACAAGGTAGGCCAATAAAATCCACACTACAAAATTTTTGTAGTTGTTTTTTATTGAAAAGTGGCCTCTACAAGCTTGGGAATGACAAAATTCCAAGACGTTAGCAATCTCTACATTAGGGATGCAACACCTTAAAATTTGGTCAGGGCAGTACTTGAAAAGGTAGGGATCATGCCAATAAAAATTATATACCTCATATAAGAATTTTCTCTTGTCTTGAGCGCTTTAATTCATGGGTATCTCACTGGTAGCTAAATAATTCACAATATGAGCAAACCATGGTAGAGAGATGACAGAGAGTAATTGTTCATCTGGAAAATCATCCTTGATTGGCAAGCCATTAGAGGTGTCCTCAAATGTAAGCCTAGAGAGATGGTCTGCCACTACATTCTCCACTCCTTTCTTGTCTTTGATGGTGATGTCAAATTCTGGTAGGAGTAGGATCCATCGTATTAGTCATGCTTTAGCATCCTTCTTTGTAAGAAGATACTTGAGGGTTGCATGATCTGGACCAAGAAAGGTGTGCTTTAAACCCTTAGGTAGTGGCTTCAATTCGACTTTAGGTGCTTCCACACTTGAGGGGATTTGTTTCTCTCTTCTTTCGGGTAACTCCTCAAACTTCGGTTGCCATGCCGGAGTGCTATAATCCTGAGATTTGTCAAAAACAACACAAATATCAATCATATCAGTTTTATCATTAATAGAATCAATCTCAAAATTAACAAGAAAATATTCAAGAGGATCAAAATTATGAGCTATGGAAACTCCCCTATCGATGAGTGACTCGATCATGTATGAGTGATGGTTCTCGTCCTCATCTTCAGGCTGTTTTGGAACATTAAAAATGTTTACTTCGAGAGTCATGTTTCCAAAATACAGCTTCATAAGTCCATTCCTACTATTGATTAGAACATTTACAGTAGCAAGAAAAGGTCTACCCAAAATTAAAGGAATTTTAGAGTTAGTATCAATAGCAGAAGTAGTATCTAGGATTAAGAAATCAACAGGATAATAAAATTTATCAATTTGAATTAACACATCCTCTACCACACCTCGGGGAACTTTGACTGAATGGTTAGCCAATTGTAATACCATGCCGGTTGGTTTGATTTCTCCCAATCCTAGCTGTAAATAAATAGAAAATGGCATCAGGTTTACACTAGCCCTAAATCTAGCAAGGCTTGTCCAACCTTATGATTTCCAATGTTGTAAGCAATGGTAGGACAGCCTGGATCTTTGTATTTTGGGGGAATTCTTTGCTCAATTAACGTACTAACTTGCTTAGTTAGGAATGTTATTTTCTTGACATGGTGCTTCCTCTTAATTGTGCATAAATCCTTGAAAACTTTTGCATAGGTAGGGACTTGTTTAATCACATGCAAAAGAGGAAGATTAAGTTTCTCTTACCTTAAGTTCTCTAGGATTTCATTATTTAGGTCCAGATTTTTCTTGTTTGATTTTAAGGCTTGAGGGAATGATGCCTTAACAGGAGTTTTGGTCACTTCAAGGTGCTTGTGCAGCTCGGTATCACCACTATCTTGACCCTCTTCCACATCCCTGGATTTATTCATTGGTGGGATGTGTAGTGACTTACCACTTCGGGTCACAATGGCATTTACATCTTTCAAATTTTCTTGTGCCATATGTTGACAATGAGGTATGGACTGAGCTTGGGAAGGGAACTTACCTCGCTCAGTTGTACTTAAGGAGCCCATTAATTTAGACACTTGGCTTCTTATTTCTTTGTTCTCCTCAACTACTTGCATAATTAATGCCTCACACCTTTGGTTTGTCTTACCTTGTGCTTCTATAAAAGCATGTAAGATGTCTTCTAAAGAGTTCCTAGAGGATAAGGGTGCATGGTAAGGTGCTGGGTATGATCTAGAGGGTTGTACATGCTGCTGATTTTCAGATTTCCAGCTGAAGTTGGGGTGATTTCGCCACCCTGGATTATAAATGTTAGAGAAAGGTGCTAGACACTTCTTGTACATGCCTAAGGCATTATATTTTTCCTCGTACAGCCCTCTCATATCAACAAAAATGGGGCAATCTTGAGTGGGATGACCTACCCCACCACACACAAAGCATGGTTCCAAACACTCGGCATGATTAGCCGCATGTGTTTGCTTTGAGCTTTTGGTTTTTAATGCGTCTAACTCCCTAGTGAGCAGTTCGACCTTGGCTTTCAAGTTGTTTTCTTCCCTAAGATGGTATATTCCTCAACCACTCGAGTTTCCTATAAGTCGTGACCTATTCGTGCTTTCAGTAGCACTAGGTCCAGTCCATGTGTGAGCTTTTTCAGCAAGCTTATTGAGGTATTCTATAGCCTCATCGGGGTCTTTTTGCAGAAATTCACCATTGCTCATCATCTCTACAAATTGGTGTTCTCTATAGGTAAGACCCTCATAAAAATAGCTCACTAAACGCCAATTCTCATATCCATGGTGTGGACATATACTTAACAGCTCTTTAAATTTCTCCCAAGACTGATATAAAATCTCGTTTTCCTTTTGTGCAAAGGTGGAGATTTGCCTTTTCAAAGCATTAGTCCTATATTGAGGGAAGTATTTGTTAAAAAAGACTTGGGTAATCTCATTCCATTACCCAAATGATCGTGGTCTCAGCGAGTATAACCAACTCTTAGCTTTATTCTTCAAAGAGAAAGGAAAAAATTTGAGTCTCACGATATCATCAGTTGCATATTGACTATGAAAAGTGGCAACTACTTCCTTAAACTCCCTAATGTGCACATATAGGTTTTCGTTTTCCAAGCCATGAAAAGTAGGGAGTAATTGTATCATCTCTGTTTTAAAGTCTTGATGGCGAGTGCTGGCTGGAAACATAATGCATGATGGTGTGGCCGTTTGGCTAGGATGTAGGTAATCTTTAAGTGTCCTAGCAACATTTTCATTAGGGTTTTCAGCCATGTTATCAAAATTTTCTAAATTTTCGGTTGGGTGTAAACTAAGGTTTGATCTAGGCGAGGTTTCACTAACGGACATGAAAGGGATGGGTATCTCCAATTCGGGTCCCTTAATGAATCTCCCTCGCGAATCTCTCAGTCTAAGCATACACCAACTGCGTTTAAAAGGTAACAAATAAAACAGAACAAAACAAAATAAAAGATCAAAAAATCAAAACTTAAAGAAAAGAACGATAGTACTGTCTTTTCTTAGAGTTGACAAACTTCCTTGAATGTAAGCTCGTTTCCTCGAAAATGGCGCCAAAATTTGATTACGCCCAAAGAGTAATGCGGTAGTTATAGCACAGCTTTGGGGTGTCGATTCCATAGGGAAACAAGTTACCTACAAAAGAAGGTGTGAACCATAGCACAAGTGATAAAGATTTAAGTAAGAAGATATGAATTTGTATAATGAAGTAATTGTGTAAAATAGATTATGAAATATAATAAAGAAACAACAAGGATCCAGGAATCCTCCCTAGGTTCGTTGCCCTATTCCTAACTTGATTCAATTGTTTTTATCTCGATTGCAAGTTTCACATCCCAAACAGGCAATCGACAAATATTCAATGAGGACATATATAAACCCTAATATGATTGTTATGAAATACTTTTTATTTTCGATTCATGCAAACATGATCCATCCTATAGGTTTATCAAGAAATGACCATATATCTTTAATGACAATATTGCAGTAATGGGCAAACCTAAAGGTTAGATCTACCGGACTCAATTATACCCAAACAATCTTGACATAAGAAAAGCATGACTAAATTTATATCAAGATGAAAGATACATTTACCGGATTAGATAAAATCTTATAATTAGATTAAAAAGTAAATCATAACAATGTTTTGACAATGAATCCCTATTACAACTGAATCAAATAAAGGAAAATAGGAACAACTACACCTAGGGATTCATCCCTTCACCTTGCTTGGAGATTAGTTAGCCATGGGGCTCATGGTTGAACACTTTGATATAGGAGAATTGGTTGCTTCCTTGAGTTTTCCAGGCTTGATGAATGTCTTTTATCAAACCCTAAGTGGTCTATTTATAATAAAAGAGGTCCAAGGGTATTTTAGGGTTTAAACAATCATTAAAAGGCCCTAATTATGTTGTAACTCGGAGACAGGTGTTGTGAGTTTTAAATTACTCGCAAGTGTACGAGTCGTTTGCAATATAGTGTTGTGCAAGTGCGAGATCGAATCCATAAGGAATTGCATTGTGAAAATAGTTTTATCTAAACTAAGCCCATTTTAACCTAGTTCCAAGTTTTGAATTGTCTTTTGCAAAACAAATATAAACTAAACTGAATTGATTTAAAGACTAATAATAAAAACACTAAGGTTTATGAATCCACCCCACCAAAGTAAAGCATATATCTTCAAGTTCTATATAAAAATAATCTATCAAAACATTCCATGAATCCAACTTTAAACAAATCACAACAAATATCCCAACTAAACCAAAACAATCCAATGTATCCACTTTTAACAAATCACAAAGGATATCCAATTTAATCAAAAACGATTCGATGTATCCATCAGATGAAACACATGGAATATCCAACAAAACAATTTAAACGCAATCGATCATAAGATTTTACTCAAATAATTGAATAGGACATTTATACTAAAAAAATATCAAAATTGTATAAACAAATCTGAAAATATTATGCCAAACAACAGCGAGACTTCATCTTCAACCTTAGCTAAAAATTTTAGCCACTCATAATCATGAAACTAAAGTTCACAATAACAGTGCTAAACATTAAACTTTAAAACTAACAAAAGCAGTAAATTAAAAACCGACTATACATGGGGAGAAATTTCACTCGCTGTTGGGCGGCGCTTCCCCTCGTGGTAGCAAAGCCTTTGGCGATCCACCAGAATGCTAGTAGAAGTCCTCTAAATTGCACCAAAATGGCACTTGGATTGCAAACTGAATGATGAAGTGAGATCGTGCTTTTATAGGGGGAGTCCCGGAGCACAATGGGTTGCAGATTCGATGTGGGATACTGCCCGAGTGCACTCGATCGCAGAATGGTACGATCGATCGCATGTGCGCTCGATCGCAGGTGCACTGCACTGCAAAGATTTCGATGTGGGATGTTGACCATGCGCTCATTCGTAGGTAGGTGCGCTCGAGCGCAGGTGCGATCCATCGCATGTCTCGTGCGCTCGATCGCACTAGGCATCCTCAGCTTTTGCTCTTGAAGCTTGACATCTCTCGAAATGCTTCATTTTCTCCACAAACTATAAAAATACACAAAACGCAGAAAAGACATAAAATAAAGTGAAATAATACAAACTAAAAGCTTAACAAATATAATTTAAGGGCTTAAATATGTAATATTTAAGACTCATCAACAGGGTATCAGGGTCGCGCCGTGGCTCAGCTGGAGTCAGGCCGCGGCTTAAAATCTTCAAGTTCTTACACCTTCTGGAGGTCGTGGCTCAGCCCCTTAGGCCGCACCTCAGCTTGATCCAGGCCACGGCCTAACCTGATGCTTCTTCCTTGCTCTTTTGGTGCACTTTCTAGAGGTTAAGGCTTGGATAATTCTAGGCCGTAGTGCACACACTATAAACTTGATTTCTCTTCATTTGTCTTTTTGTAACTATGTCTTCACTTCAGTGTACCTCGAGTCTTTGTGCTTCAAACAACAATAGCTTTTTCTATGAGGCACTCATGTCTGGGAGTGAGCCAAAGGTTTCTTTAGCGGTGGCACATATGAGGCACCATTGTGCTGTTTGGTGCTGTTGTGCGAGAGACTTTTAGAACAACTTTTGTATGCTGCGAGGCCCTTGTCCCTCCGTCGGACACACTTAGGACAGAGCCCCATGCTTGAGGGCGTCAAAGTAACTCATGTGCGCATGACGGGCTAGCCCGTAATAACTTGGGCATGGTGTGATGCCCTCAGTATAGTTGAGCCATAGCCTCCTTAATGGCTTCCGTAGCAGCTATGTATTCTGCCCCGGTTGTTAAGAGTGCTACCACCGACTACCACTGAGCCTTCAAATACCTCAGCAACCACTTCATCCCAAGCCAAAGCTCCTTTCTGGGATTACTCATCAACCTGCTGAGAACTCTAATTACCTGAGAAATTTCGGGTTTAGTACTGACCATCATGACCATGACTGGTCCAACTGCACTAGAGTAAGGGACCTTTTTCCATTTCCTTCTTCTCCTCATCCATTCTAGGATATTGTTCGCTGGAGAACTTGAAATGACCAGCAAGGGGAACCTTCATTGGTTTACCATCTTCTATAGAAAACTTGTACAACATCTTTTCTGTGTAGGAAGACCGAGAAACTTTCAACTCATTTCTCTCCCTGTCCTGAATTCTTCTCATCCCACGGATCTTTTATGTAAAGCCAAGATCCTTCCTCTCGAACTCCTCACTAAGTTGAGATGTCAACCTTTCTATCCTCTCCCTGTTGTTCTGAACCAATAGCATATCATCGACATAGACGAGGACATCTTCATCCACCATGTGTCTAGGTGATAAGGTTTCTGTGAAATCTATGCCTCCTCTTTACATGAACCCCTTCACCACCAGCTTAGCCTTATTCCAAACTTCATCTCTTGGAGGGTTTCCTTCTTTGATCTTGTAAGTCCACTTACGATCCACAACTCTCTATTTTCCAGGAATGTGCACCAATTCCTAAGAGCTGTTCTTCCTCAAAGAATCAATTTCTTCCTCCATAACCAGCTTTCATCTTAACGAATCCTTACATCCAATGGCATCAATGTAAGTCTCTGGTTCACTTATCCCTCCTTTTTTCTAAGGAGATGTTGCATTCGCAGCCGCAAAATCATATCTCGAAGGTAGTCTGACCAACCTTCTTTCCCTGTCCCTTGTGAGCTGATAGTCATTTTGACTTGTTGCATCATCCCCTTCTAGTTTAGCCTCCTCATGAGTGTCCTGATCTTGGCATTCATCCATAGGCTCTACCTGGTCCGAACCTTCTTGCCTTCCTTCCTCTACCTAAACTAAATTTTCCTTGATGCTATACTCCACAAATACCAAATTGGTTTGCTCACTATCCTCTGCAGGGTTAGTTTTCTCCAAACAGGGAAATAACAATTCATTAAAAATGACATCCCTACTTATTATGAGTTTCAATCTTTTTTGCTCTAAGGACCACAACCTATACCCCTTAGCCTCTTCCCCATATCCTAGAAACAAACATTTTCTAGATCCTAGGCTAAGTCTATCATCCTTTTGATGTGCATACGCAGCACACCCAAAAGTTCTAAGGTTGTCCAACTCAGGGGGTTTGCCACTCCACATCTCCAATAGAGTCTTAAGGTCCACAACCCTAGAAGGTGATCTATTAACCAAATACGCAGTAGTAGACACCGCTTCCCCCCAAAAACATTTGGGTAATCCGGATCCATTTAACATGCACCTAACCTTTTCCCTAAGGGTCTTATTTATCCTCTTAGCAACTCCATTTTGCTCAGGGGTTTTCACAACCGTTCTATATCTTAGAATCCCATTTAACATACAGAATTTATCAAGTTCCTTGTTAAAAACTTCTAAGCCATTATCGGTTCTTAACACCTTGACTACCCTGCCCGTTTGAGTTTCCTCCAGCTTTTTCCACACCACTAATATATTCAAAGCATCTGATTTATTTTTAAGCAAATAAACCCAAACTTTTCTTGAATAATCATTAATTGAAGACAGAAAGTAAAGATTACCTCCCTGTGTTGGTGTTCTTGCTGATCCCCAAAGATCCGCATGAATGTAGTCAAGAATGCCCTTAGACTTGTGCACTTCGGTGTTGAAGCTAACTCGGTAATGCTTCCCAAGAACGCAACACTCGCAGAAATCAAGTTTCTCTACTTTGTCACCACCAAGTAGACCATCCTTGCTAAGAACTTGCAGGCCCTTTTCGCTCATGTGTCCCAAGTGATTGTGCCAAAGAGCTGCCTTATCCATCTCAGCCATCAAGCTTGCTGCTTGACCCTTGATCTCTATGTTTTCGATCGTCTCATAGAGACCATTCTTCATTGTTGTTTTGATCACTATCAAAGATCCCTTGGTCACCTTGATCTTTCCTCTCTCTGCTTTGTATGTATACCCCATGGAATCCAACTGCCCTAATGAGATCAAATTCCTTTTCAAATCCGAAAGATACCTCATATTCCGCAGTAGCCTTGTGACTCCATCAAATATCCTCAACTGGATATCTCCTATCCCCCTCACTTGGCAAGAAGTGGCATTCCCAAGAAAACCTTTCTATCATCGATTTCCTTAAAATTCTTGAACCAATCCCTGTGAGGACACATATGATGAGTGTACCCAGTATCCAAGATCCATTTCTCGCTGCCTTCTCGCCCCTTGTTCATACTTGAGCACACAACAAGAACATCATCATCTTGCTGTTCTCCCTTGGTAACCGAAGCCTCTCCATTCCTGGTATGGCTTCCTCCTCTCTCCTCCCTCATCTTCTTGCAATCTCTCCTGAAATGACCCATCTTATTACAGTAGTAGCATCGCCTTCCTCCAAAATTTAATTTGAAATGCGATCTCCCATGGCTTTACCCTCTACCTCTTGATTTCTTCTGGTAGTTTCCATGAATGCTACTGCCATTCCGAGTTGCTGGCCTTCCTCTAACAAGCAGCCCTTCTCCACTTGATGCTTCCCTCATCTTGGCTTTGAAATCATGAGCCTTTATAGCATTAATCACAATCTCCTTGGTTAAAGTATCTCTTCCATATTTAATAGCATTAATCAAATTATCAAAACAATCAGGAAGAGAATTCAACAAAATAAAAGCCAATTGTTCATCCGGGAATGTTATGCTACAGCTATTCAAATCTTAAACTAGCTTATTAAACACATCAAGATTATCTTGCAACTCTTTATTAGGATCCATTTTAAAAGAAAAGATTCTTTTAAGAAGATATGGCTTATTAAGGAGAGTTTTGGTAAGAAACAACTCATCTAGTTTCTTCTATATGACAGCTGGATCTTTCGAGTCTCCGCACTCCCTTGTCACGCTATCTGATATGTGCAAGAAAATGGCGTTGTATGCCATCTTCTTCATCTTAATCCGCTGGATCTCCGTGATACTTGCTGGAAAATCATCATCTTCTCCAATAGCCAAGTCCACCTTCTGTTGCATAAGAATAGCCTTGATCTTCCGCTTCCAAAGGCCAAAGTCTCCATTTCCATCAAACTTCTCAACAATGAAATTTGAAGCCATCTTGCGGAGAAAATCCCAGATTTATGCAGCACCCATAATTGCTTTCCAACTTCTTCTAAATCTCAAGAACATGATCGAAGATTGATCTCAATACTGTTCTTGAATCACCCTCAAGAACACGATCAGATTTTGATCTTCACTCCGTTCTTGAATCACCCAAGAAGCTGATCTTTGATTCTTGGAGTCTTGAGTATGATACCTTCTGTTCCAGCTCTGATACCACTATTGGTGGTATCTCTTCCAGCTCTGATACCACTCCTGGGAAACCACCCTCAAGATGCCCAGGTGGTGATCTTCCAAACACCCAAGTCTAGAATGACTTGTAAAGAAAAGAGACAGCAAACGAAGCAAGAAAGAACACAAGCAATTTGTTATCGAGGTTCGGCAATAACCTACGTCCCCATGAGTTCCTCGGAACTCTGTGCACTAAATCAATGGTTCTTACAATTACAGCAACACCTCTTCAAGAACACGATCTAATCTTAATCTTGACACCGTTCTTGAAGAACAAAAGAAGAGAAAAGAAAATGATAAGGTCTTGAGTTACCCTGGAATTTTCCCCAAGAAAATTTTACTTACAAGTCCCTTGAATCACCAATCTATACTACTCTCTCTAAACATCTAGCCTCTCTACAATGAGTTCTCTCCTGTGCTTAGTGTCTTTGCACTCACACACCCATGTGTTCTATTTCACACACACTCACATGTCATCACATGTTATGTCACACTTGTTGATATTGAAGCTAGGTAACCCTTTATATAGTGCACCACTTCTTGAACCTATCTTGAAAGTCAATCTCTACCCTTAGATCTTGAGGACCAATTAATCATAGCCTCTATTCAATCCTAAGTGATCTTGTGCATTTTGATCATCCCTCACGTACCATTTGAAAGGCTGAAACATAAGCATCAGGTGTGCCTCGTGCTGAGGCTTAGTGCTTCATGCTGAGGCTTGGATGGGTTGGGCCGCGGCGCGGACCAGGGCACCCTCTTCATCCTTTATGGGTGCCGCACCTTGGGGAAGCTGAGTTGCAATGCGACCTGGAGGGCACACATCCTGTACTTGCTGCAGGGTGAGGCACGCACACCTTGAGCCGCGGCCTGGAGACCTGATGCTGAAGCTTCTCCAACCTTGTTTAAACCTTAGACAAATACCAACATGTAAGAATTAGAGGCTTTAACTTAACTAAAATAGATATGATTTGTTATGCAGAAGTAAGGTCATATATATTTAAGAGGCTAAATTATGATTGAGATTTGCATGAGATGTAAGTGATAAAAATTATCTACCTATCAAGTGCATTGTAGTTTGTTGTGTAAACATAAAGCTATAATGTACAAGTGATAGGATCCCAATCCCCACTTACAAACCTTTTAAAGGGATTTTTCACTTTCCACATTGAAGGTTGTGGAAATAAAAAAGAATACAGAGAGGTACCATTTAGGTTAAAGACCAAATATTTATGTTAGTTAATAATATAAATAAATACTAATTTATTTGTTATTACATTAGATATTGCAATGGTTAATCTCAACCCACTATCTAGAATCGTTTATACAAATTGGCTGGCTAAGCCCAAGTTTCTTGATTGGCTAAGGAACAATTGTTCTCAATTCTGAAAAGATAGGCTATGTTCTTGATCTATCACACCCAACTAGTCTTGTTGAGAATGCTCTAGGATGAGAGGACGCTGCTTATGAGAAGTGACAAAAGGATGACATGAAGGCAAGATGCTACATGCTAGCATCAATGTCTATGAACTTCAAAAGCAACATGATAAAATGAAAAGCACATTTTCGATTTTGCTTCATCCACAAAATTTGTATGGTGAACATAGTCGTAATGTAAAATTCTAGATCTTTAAGAACCTCTTTAGGTCTAGGATGCCCAAAGGATCATCATTCTATAAGCAAAGTGTATGTTTACTAGTATAGATAAAGTAGTGGAATTTTAAAAATAAAATTAACTATGCCAATAAAATTCTACTAAGAAGTCTCTATGAATATAGAAGAATGATAAAATTAATCTCCATACAAGGTTAGAGTTTATACCTCAATGAAGATTCAGGTTAATCCTTTGGAGAAGAGTTCTTAAGTCATTCAAGTGTCCAACCTTTAAGCTCATCCACATGAGTAATGCAAACTAGAGATCTCTAATTAAAGTGACCAAAAATTATGGAGTGCTCACTCCTTGGGATTTTCAGCTATGGCTTGTAAAGAGAGAGCTTAAGATCCAATCTTAAAGATTAAATTATGATCATTAGAGTTTCTATCAAATAGAAGCCCTAGTTATATAAAAAAATTAATCATAAAGGCTCTAAGATTTCAAAATTGCAACTATAGAATCTTACAATTTCACTTTTGTGTCTACTTCTTAGGTGTTGTGCCAACAGTAGGTCAAAATTTTTACATAACTATTAGATCCCATCCAATTAATTAAAACTCCTTTTCATTTTAATTCAAATTAAAACTCTTTTTTAATTCTTCTTTTAATTAATAATTAATTATAATTAATTTTTAAGAGCTTCTATAAGTTAAAATTGACACCTAGTAGTATATCATGACTACACAAACAATATGAAATAGTGTGAACCTTTCGTTATTAGTTACTACACAATTCAATCCTTTCATCATGCAATGTCCTTTATTAAACTTAAGGCATGGATTTATTGTCAAGCCTTAAATATTTAATCATATGTATCTTGATCTCAAGATCATAACTTAAATGGTGAAATTTGAGACTCCTTTCTAATTTTCATATCACCTTGGCCAAGGAATTTTCAAGCTAAAACTAATAAGATCACATAGGACATTCTCTCTCTTTTACTAAGAGTGACGGATCCTCAATTTTACACTCACATACCTCAATCCATAAATGGTCATACCCAATTACCACCTTTATGTGACTTATGGTTAGAATCACATTTGAATAGCATCAAAGCATGATTACCTATACATATGGCATCCATGGTGACTAAAGCCCAATGATCACTTGTATAATTGCAACGTATGAACTCCTATTGAAAGCTAGTAAAACGTCCATTAAGAATTACTTAGTTGAGTTAGTTTGGTGTACTTGTTCTCTAACAAGCACTTACATAACTTGTTTTAGTGTTTCATACACTAGTAACTATAAGATCAATCCCTCTCAACTCCTTGAGAAAAAATAGTATGTACTATTCTAGCTCTTCTTAATGATCCAATGATTAGGAACATTTAAGAATAAAGCTTAAGGAAATATATCTCATTAACATGATCTCATCATGGTTCTTATTTCCATTACTTTTATTCTTTTGGCTAAAATGCACCTTCAATTATTTGAAATGAAAATGATCAATAGATGAACACGAGTAATTACAAGCAACATGCACATAACATCAAATGTTATTGGCTTGTAAGGAATACCACTATCAATCTCCCAATAGCCTAAGTATCTCATACCCATTGCTTTAGTTAATGGATCCACAATATTATTTATTGATGAAACTCTTTCAATCTTCACATCACTTATTCCAATGATCTTTATAAATAAATGGAGTTGGTTGCAATATCTATTTAGATTTTTGATGAGTCCTTAGTTCCTATGCTTGTGCGGCAGTACCATTGTTGTCACTGTAGCATTATATTGAATTTAATATGTCAAAAACCATTCCAAGCTCAGTGATGAATATCTTTATCCAAACAACTTTATTCACAACCTTAGATTAAACAATAGAATTTTCCCTCCATGGTCGAATCCGTAGTGATCGCTTGTTTGGAACATTTTTGGCTCACTGCTCCACCATTTAAGGAAAACATATATCTGTATATTGACTTACTATCATATTTTTCAAATTGAAACTAGATTATGTGAAGGCTTTGGAAAGTGTTTCTGTTGTGTTTAATTTTCTGCAGAAGGTTAATAGATAGAAAAATAAAGGAGATAATGTCAGAATTTTTGCAAAATTATAATCCCTTCATTTCCTTTTTATTTATTTCTTTGACCTCTAATTAAGATTTATGTCACCATCAAAAGGGAGAGATTGTTGACCAGGTGTTTATTGATCCTAAATGATTTTAATAATAACAAAAAATCTTAATTAAGCACTAATGAATATTACTTAAGTGATGCAGATTGTTAATAGTACTTATGCCTCAAAGGAGATCAAGATTGTAGAAATTGGTGAATCAAAGTTGATGATCTCGAAAGTCAAGAAGCTCTCCAAAAGATCAAATTCAAGGAGAATAATTGAAATGCAACTTCAATGACATAAGAGCTAAATAATCGGTTTTAATCCTAAGATACACTTTGTAAGCATTTCAATTTTTAGAAGCTAAATAAGTTGCATTGCATTACTTATCCTTAATAAATTGAAGATATAAAATCTCTAGGTGAATTTATTAAATGCAACTATCCAGATCTTAGGGCTCAATGTTTAACATGCTTTAACTAAACTTACAAAGAATTTATATTGACATATAAAATTAGTTTAACATTTGTAAATTTGCTACTCTTCATATGTCTTCACACACATTATACTTAAATTTGTAATATGGTTTATCATTAAAAAGGTCTCAATCAAAAAATTTATTAATTAACTTTGATGATAACAAAACACTCTTAAATTGTTTAACTTGTGTGTTGAATGTGCATGGGAGTTTGATTCAATTGGGAGATTTTTTGGAACTCAAAAGTCTAAAAAGAATGAACAACTAAGAAGAAAATTCATCCTGAAAACACTGTAGCAGTGCACAGAAGCATTACATAATCGACTGTTAACAATGATAGTCAACAATAACCTTAAAAAATCATTTTTTTGCATCAGTTCTGAAGGACGATCAACTGCCACGAGTTAACAGTTGACTGAGCAAGTTGCAATGGCTAAATTGTTTTGAATTTAAACTCAACGAAGCTACAAACTTGTCTCTAATGGCTTTATTTTGTCTCTAACTGCTAGAAGACTTCAAAACACTATAAATAAAGCCTAAAGGGTAATTTGGAAGCTAAGAGAAATATTCTACAACAAAGGATTAAAGCAAAATATTCTTTCTCTTCTTTTTAAGCCAAAAACTCCATTGTTAAGCTATAAACTTTTTAGAAAGAAAATATTGAGTTGTAATCTTTATTGAGATATGTTTGTTTCAAACTTTTCATTCATCATCTTGAAAAAGAGTTGGTGTAACTCTTGTGAGAGTTTGTAAGTGAGCATGTGAGTGTTAGGTATATACACTTAGGCAGCAAACTTAGAACTCTTATGAAAAGTTGAAGTAACACCCTTGAAGTTACTTATTTGTATTTGATTTGAGAAACATCATTGAAGTTAGTTCTTTGTGTTAGTGAAACCTTGAAGGAGGAGCCTTGAAGAGAAGTGGATGTAGGGTCTGATGTGATTCTGATATTGTCGGACCACTATAAATTAAGTTTGCATCTCTCTAACTATATCTCCTTAATTACTTGCACAATTACTTGCCTAGATTTATTTATTATTACAGTAAATGAGATTGATTGTTTAATTATTTCATAATTTATTCATCTCTTCTATATTAAGAATTAAAATCTTTCATCTTTGTGCTAGTAATTTATAAAGATTGATTTGATTTAATTTCTCATATATTTTCTCAATCTAATACTTGAGATTGCAAAAAGAATTTAAAAAAATTCCTAATACCCAATTCACTCCCTCTTGGGTATTACCTTAGTATATTTTGGACCAACGGGTAGTAATTTGGTAAGACAACTTATATATGGAGGTATGTGAGTGTATAATAAAGGATCCATCAATCTAAGTAAAATAGAGAGAATGCCTTATGTGATATAATTAATTCATAGATTGGAAATTCCTTAGCTAATTGTGGGTATGTGAATTTAAGATTCACTTTTTTTCCATTTACATTCCAAGGGTCAATACCAAAAATCCAAAAATTCAACCGAAAGAACAGTTCAAAAAGTGGCATATCTCCTCCTTAATGGATTATCCAAGATTTATTTTGAGGGTCGTGCCAATGTCACAAGGTCATTGGCGAATAATCACATTAAGGAGTCACCATTTAGTTTTAGGGACCCATAAATCACATTGACACTGGTCTTTATTTGATGAGAGATTTGATTATGGAGATTGGGTGCGCAATGGGAAGGTCAAAATATGCACCCTAAGTGCACCTAAGCCTCTATTGGTTTAACCATACTCTAACATATTAGTTTATTCCTTTTAATTAATTGTCTCTTTGCAATGATCACATAAGCACACAATGTAATGAGATAATGCCAATTTGTACGTAATATAATGGTCACTCAATCAAATGCATCCTTCAATAACAGTTGTAAAGCAAGTACAAGTGTAAGAAACTATGATCAATGAAATTTTCTTTTGTATGGCCCAATATCTTAATATCTTGAAGCTGTCATGACTCATTGTATCTATGGTTTCTCAAGAGGATGGATCCCTTGGAGACTTGATTTTGTCTAAGATATTGAGGTTGTTAGTCTTCAGAGCAAGGATGAGGTATCCATCTTTGATCTCGGCTTCTAAAGTACTTTGAATAGCTCACAAATCTTCGCGCCTTGTCAAAGGCTAGAAGGGGGTTTGGACTTATCCTTGAGCTGAGCTTAAGAGTTTTGGAAGTGTCAGGTTTGGGTTCAGTAAATTAACTCCTAGTTAGGCATGTGTTAGTGCTCGTATCAAGTCGTGGTGTAATATCCGTATTTTAAAAAAAGTTGGGTAAGTGTATATTTTTATCAATATGACAAAGAGTTAAATCCCTGAATGGCTGAATGAAGATTTCTGGAGACCAAGGTTGAAAAGCAAAAAAAAAAAAAAAAAAAAAAAAAAAAAAAAAAGAGTCAACTTTAAACAGTGAAATCGTGGCAGCATACCTGCTACCACTGAAATAATTTTTGCTTTGGTATCATGTCTTTTTGTTGCCTAGTGGAGAGAATATAATCATGATGTTTTCTTTAGCCATCATGATGTTTTTGTAATTATCATGCCATTATCTCCAAATCATGGAGACTATTGAAGGAGGGAGCTGCTGAAATTTTGCAGCCAAGCTCTCCTATATATTGAGTACGAGAGGTTTATGAAGGGAACGCGAAAGAATTTTTGATTAGTTCCAAATATTTCATCTGTGTTCTTAAAACACTTGGAAATTTAAAGAAAGGTGGAAGAAACAAGATTTTGAGAGTATTTTTCAAAAATATTTTTGGAAGCTATCAAAATAGCATAAGGTAATAAGGTAATGTTATTTTATCATTTATGAAAGTTTCGGAGGTTAAAATAGAAAATTTTCAAACTGTGTAGTTTATGGAGAAAAGAAGAAATAATAAGAAATTTAAATTCCAATGTTATGTCAGGTGTTGGTAGTCAACAATCAGGAGAAAATTCGAGGAAGATCGGGAAAGGCAAAGAGGTGGCCCACGAGTAGCTTTAAAGTACTACGTGGTGAGTTGGATTTACTCTTAGTAGTCTAAATAAAAATCAATTATTTGGTGATATTATTAAAATTAATTATTAAAGTATACTAGGGTGATAGATGAAAAATTGATTTATGGGTATGATAGGAAATTTGACCAGGTAGAAATATTTTGGTGAGAAATAATATTTTTGAAAATCATAAGTTTATTTGAGGATAAAAGCAATAAATAAATTATTGATGAGATATATAGATGTTTTAATATGAATTATGACGAGATGAATTTTAGTGGATCTTGTTAAATTTTTTATGGATGATTTAAGATGAATTTTAGTGGATTTCGACAAATTCTGATGGACAAGTTGAGATGAAATTTAGTGGATCTAGACAGATTTTAATGAATTATTTGATGTGATTTGGGTAGAGAAGAATCTTGTGGAATTTTTATAATTTGAATAAAAATCTGGATGATTGGATGTAAGAAATTTTAAAGAAACTTTGTTAGATAAAATTTGTGGATAATTAGGATAGTCAAATTAAGTAGTTTGAATCTTTATATTGTTTTTATATTACTGTTTATATTACTGTTTCATATCATTGGTCATGTACATATGCATTAAATAATATAACCGAAAGAACCGGGAAGGCAGCCGGTCTAATGAAATAACCGTGATAGCCGGTATATGCTGGGATGAAAAATAAAAACCGTGACAGCCGGTATATGCCGGGATGAAAAATAAAAACCGTGACAGCCGGTATATGCTGGGATGAAAAGTGAAAACCGTGACAGCCGGTATATGCTGGAATTAACCGGGAAGGCAGCCGGTCTGATGAGAATAAAAGAACCGGGAGGGCAGCCGGTCTAAGATAATAATAACCTGTCGACAGGTGAGAAGACGTTCCCATCATAATCATTCATGCATCTGCATCTGTTTTAATTATCGTTGCATTATTTGAGATGCTGAGTTGTGGTATATTAATTGTGAATTAAATTATAGATGGTTGGGTCTCATAAAAAGAGACAGCTATAATGATGAGATTTTCGAGATGTTGAGATGTGATACTTTTTGTGAATTTAATTATAGAAGGTTGAGTTTCATATAAAAAGACAGTGATAAGACTTATCTAAATGATGGACTTTTTGATATGAACCTCATTACGAGGTAATTAGGAAATAATTGATAGTCTTAAGGTGAACCAATGATTGAGAAGAAGAGATTGATAGTAGAAAGTTGTCATCAGGTTATGCGAAAAATAATTTTTAATATTAAAGGATTATTGATGGAATTTGGAATACTTTTAGTAAATTTAATTCGCTGAGCTTGTGAAGCTCACTCCTCACTGTTCAATAATTTCAGGTAGCAGTCAAGATAAATAGTCTGGTGGGTTGAGAATCAGTCGAGATCTTTTTCTGTAAGCCAAGTACGTGTTAATATCCTCAGACAATCGAGTTAAAGACTTATAAAAATTTTATTGTAAATATTCATGCATTTATGTATTTTATGTTTAAGTGAATATCAGACATGTTTACCTCTCCTGTTAAAAAAAAATAAAATTTGGTAGTATTATATTTATTGTTGCATATATGCGTCGTGCTTGGATTTTCAAAATGTGATGACACCGTCCAGGGGTGGCCAACCTGGGATGGGTCGTTACAATTTTGGTATCAGAGCATTAGGTTTTAAGATTCTGTAGACTGCATGAGAACCTAAAAAGTGGAAGATCTAAATAAATAATATTCTTAAATGCAGAGTCTGAGGATGACACGTGGTCGTGCGAGAACTAGAGGTAGAGTTCAAAATCAGAGGGGACGTGGTAGACCCCCAATTTTTAGGAGGACTGAAGTAGAGGAAGAAGTCGAGTCGGTGGTTCCCGCAAGGGACCATGGTGATAGTGCAACTGGTACGAGTAGAGCTGGGGAAGTATCTAAAAGTAGAAATGATGAATTGCAAGATGCTCTTAACCGTGCTTTAGAGAGAATAAATGCAGTCGAAGAACGGGCTGCTAATTTGCAAAGAATATTAGAGGAAAGGAATGGAAGAGAACCAGAGGTAGTGAGGCAAGAGGTTCCTGATGGAGGGGTATTTGTAAATGAAATGCAAGGAGATTGTTTTGTGAGGTTTCTTAAGTTTAAACCTCAGTTATTTAAAGGATCTGTAAATCCGGTGGAAGCTGAACAGTGGATTGAGCATGTGGAAAAATATTTTGAGGTCTTACCAGTGTCTGATAAACAGAAGGTTGCCTTTGCTTCGTTTATGCTGGAGGGCGAGGCTTCTCAATGGTGGAAGGATATTTTGCCCAGAATGAGTACACGAATAGATCAACCTTTGACTTGGAATAAATTTAAGGATGAATTCTTTGCGAAGTATTTTCCAGATTCTTTTCGGGCACAACAAGAAAGAGAATTTATCCACCTAAAACAGGGAAATTTGTCGGTGGTTGAATATGATAGTAAATTTGTAGCCCTGTCAAGATTTGTACCCGAGTTCGTGAATACGGAGGAAAGAAAATGCAAGAGATTTTTAGACGGATTACATTATGAAATTCGTTTTAAACTCTCTTACATGGGCATAGGAAATTATGCTGTACTGGTAGATAAAGCATTGCAGATTGAGAGAGATTTAATAGATTTTAAAGGTAGGAGGGATTGGTTGAAGAGAACTAGATTTGAGGGATCTAGAGGTGGTAGCAGTATGGCTGTACAGGGTGGGAGACCACCCCAGAGGGGGCGTTCTTTGTCACAAGGAACGGTAGGGCAGACTCAGAGGCAAGCAAGATCTGTTACTTCAGTAGCTCAGAGTAATACCAGTGGGACCCCTCGATTTGGGAGACAGGCTATGGGGATTGGGAGTTATGGTAGAGGAATGAATATGCCGCCAAGGGGAAGTGGAAATCTGATTTATGATCGGGAGTCAAGGGTTTGCTTTAAATGTAATCAGATGGGGCATTTATCTCGGAACTGCCCTACACAGATATGCTTTGTATGTGGTGAGGGAGGACATGTTGTTGCAGATTGTCCAGCGGGGAAGTCAGTTGAAGCAAGCATTGGAAGTGTCGGGAGAAGACCGATGGAGAGAGGCAGCGGATCAGGAAGTGTTCGGGGCAGAGGTCGAGGATCTGTAGCAGAGCGAGGACGTGGCAGTCAGATTTATTCCAGAGATGGCAGAGTCTATGCATTGACCCAGCAGGATGCACAAGCCACTCCTGATGTTGTTATGGGTATGATATCTATCCTTGGTAGGGCTGCTAGATTATTGATTGATCCTGGTGCAACCCATTCTTTTGCGTCTAGTAGTTATATGAAGTCTATTGATGTCAGTGCTAGTCCTTTGATGCATGCCATTATTGTTGAGGTTCCTACTGGAGATAGGGTTATTATCAGAACAATTTATCAAAGTTGTGTGATTAATATTGCTGACCGAGAATTTGAGGTTGATTTATTGCCTTTAGATATGACAGATTTTGATGTGATTCTAGGGATGAATTGGCTATCTGCATGTCATGCATGGGTAGATTGTTTTAAGAAAAATGTGGTGTTCAGGATACCCGGGCAGGAGGAGTTTAATTTTCAGGGAGAACGTAAAATACTTGTTAATTGTCTGATTTCTGCCTTAACTACTAGTAAATGGTTGAGGAAGGGTTGTGAGGGGTATTTAGCATATGTGGTAGATTCTAGCAAAGAGGGTAGACAGTTAGAAGAAATCTCTGTGGTAAAAGATTTTTCTGATGTATTCCCTGAGGAGTTGTCTGGATTGCCTTCCAATAGGGAGATCGAATTTTCTATTGAAGTGATTCCAGGATCAGCACCTATATCCATAGCACCCTATAGAATGGCACCAGCTGAATTGAGAGAGTTGAAAGTTCAGCTTCAGGAGTTGCTAGATAAACAGTTTATCCAACCTAGTACATCACCCTGGGGAGCCCCTGTGTTATTTGTCAAGAAGAAGGATGGGACATTAAGGTTGTGTGTTGATTATAGACAATTAAATAAGATCACAATCAAAAATAGATATCCTTTACCTAGGATAGATGACCTATTCGAGCAATTACAAGGAGCTAGAGTGTTCTCTAAGATAGACTTGAGGTCGGGATATCATCAATTAAGGATAAAAGAAGGGGACGTACCTAAAACTGCTTTTAGGACACGTTATGGTCAATATGAGTTCTTAGTGATGCCTTTTGGGTTGACCAATGCTCCTGCGGCATTTATGGATCTTATGAACCGGGTGTTTAAACCATTCTTGGACAGATTTGTAATTGTGTTTATTGATGATATTTTAGTATATTCTAAGAATGAAGAGGAGCATATGCGACATTTGGAGATAGTGTTGGAGATCCTGAGGAAGGATAAATTATATGCGAAATTTCCTAAATGTGAGTTTTGGTTGAATGAAATATCCTTCTTGGGGCATATTGTGTCGGGAGATGGAATAGCAGTTGACCCACAAAAAGTAGAAGCAGTGTTGACTTGGGAGAGACCCACGAATGTAACTGAAATTAGAAGCTTTTTGGGATTGGCTGGTTATTATAGGAGATTTATTCAAAATTTTTCTATGATTGCTAGACCTTTGACTATATTGACCAGGAAAGATGAAAAGTTTAAGTGGTCAGAGGAGTGTGAGAAAAGTTTTCAACTGTTGAAAGAAAAACTGACTACTGCCCCAGTATTAGTGCTTCCATCTGGTGATGAAGGATTTGTGGTCTATAGTGATGCGTCGCATCAGGGGTTGGGATGTGTGTTGATGCAACACGGGAAAGTTATAGCTTATGCATCTAGGCAACTGAAGAATCATGAGAGAAATTACCCGACCCATGATTTAGAATTGGCTGCCATAGTCTTTGCTTTGAAGATTTGGAGACACCATTTATATGGAGCCAAGTGTGAAATTTTTACTGATCATAAAAGTTTGACGCATTTACCAACCCAGAAGGAGTTGAATTTAAGGCAGAGGAGGTGGATGGAATTAATTTGTGATTATGATTGTACAATTCATTATCATCCAGGAAAGGCTAATGTAGTAGCAGATGCATTGAGTAGAAAAGCTACAGGGAGATTAGCTGCTTTTGGGAGTCATGATACTAGCTTGATGATAGAATTAAGAGAAATGAGGATGCAATTGAGTGTCAATGATAAAGGAGCATTGATGGCAAATATGGTAGTTCAATCTCCTATTATTGATCGTTTATTACAGCTACAGAGTAAAGATGAGGGAATAGAGAAAATCAGGCAGGAAGTGTTGAGCGGGAAGCCGACCGAGTTTAGAATCAGAGATGATGGTATGGTAGTATCGGAACGAAGAATTTGTGTTCCCAATGATGAAGAGATGAGAAAAGAAATACTAAAGGAGGCTCATGATTCGATATATTCCATGCACCCGGGAAATAATAAGATGTACAGGGGGCTAAAACAGAATTATTGGTGGTCAGGGATGAAGAGGGATGTAGCAGAATACATTGCTAAATGTTTGACTTGTCAACAGGTAAAATCTGAGAATAGGCATCCAGCAGGTTTATTACAACCTCTTCCGATACCTGAGTGGCTATGGGAAAATGTAAGTATGGATTTTATCTCTGGTTTTCCCCGTACCCAGAGAGGGTATGATGCTGTGTGGGTTATAGTGGATAGACTTTCTAAATCTTCACATTTTCTTCCTATTAAAACTACCTGGAGTCCAGAAAAGTTGGCTGAGTTGTATGTGGCAGAGATAGTGAAATTACATGGAGTGCCTTTGACTATTGTGTCTGATAGAGATTCTAGATTTACTTCTAGATTTTGGAGGGGTTTTCAAGAAGCTATGGGTACGCAATTACAGTTTAGTACAGCTTTTCACCCACAAACAGATGGACAGACAGAGAGAATCATCAGAATACTAGAAGATATGCTGAGGGCAAGTGTATTGAGCTTCTCAGTAAGCTGGGATGCTTACTTGCCTTTGATAGAGTTTGCATACAATAATCAGTATCAAACTAGTATTGGGATGGCACCCTTCGAAGCTTTGTATGGAAAGAGGTGTAGAACTCCAGTATGCTGGGAAGAAATTGGAGAGAGAAAGATATATGGCCCAGAAATGATAGACTTGACTACTGAAAGAATCAAACTGGTTAGGGAGAATCTCAAAGCAGCTCAGAGCAGACAGAAAGGATATGCTGACAAAAGAAGACGACCTCTTGAATTCCAAGTTGGTGATTGGGTATTCTTGAAGATATCTCCGTGGACGGGAGTGTTGAGATTTAAGAAGAAGGGAAAGTTGAGCCCGAGATTTATGGGGCCCTATGAGGTGATCGAAAGAATTGGACCCGTAGCATATCGTTTGAATTTGCCTATGGAATTAAGGCAATTACATAATGTTTTTCATGTGTCACTACTGAGGAAGTACTTGCACGATGAGTCCCATGATATCACGAATCAAGCGATAGAAATTCAGAATGACTTGACTATTATGCTAGCCCCAGTCAGAATCCTAGACAGAAAAGAGCAAGTCTTACGCAATAAAGTTATTCCTTTGATTCAAGTATTATGGCGCAATAAAGATGTTGAAGAAATCACGTGGGAACATGAAGCAATAATGAGGAAGGATTATCCCCAACTCTTTACTTGATTTCAACAAGGAAATTTCGGGGACGAAATTTTTTTAAGGTGGGTAGAATTGTAATATCCGTATTTTAAAAAAAGTTGGGTAAGTGTATATTTTTATCAATATGACAAAGAGTTAAATCCCTGAATGGCTGAATGAAGATTTCTGGAGACCAAGGTTGAAAAGCAAAAAAAAAAAAAAAAAAAAAAAAAAAAAAGAGTCAACTTTGAACAGTGAAATCGTGGCAGCATACCTGCTACCACTGAAATAATTTTTGCTTTGGTATCATGTCTTTTTGTTGCCTAGTGGAGAGAATATAATCATGATGTTTTCTTTAGCCATCATGATGTTTTTGTAATTATCATGCCATTATCTCCAAATCATGGAGACTATTGAAGGAGGGAGCTGCTGAAATTTTGCAGCCAAGCTCTCCTATATATTGAGTACGAGAGGTTTATGAAGGGAACGCGAAAGAATTTTTGATTAGTTCCAAATATTTCATCTGTGTTCTTAAAACACTTGGAAATTTAAAGAAAGGTGGAAGGAACAAGATTTTGAGAGTATTTTTCAAAAATATTTTTGGAAGCTATCAAAATAGCAGAAGGTAATAAGGTAATGTTATTTTATCATTTATGAAAGTTTCAGAGGTTAAAATAGAAAATTTTCAAACTGTGTAGTTTATGGAGAAAAGAAGAAATAATAAGAAATTTAAATTCCAATATTATGTCAGGTGTTGGTAGTCAACAATCAGGAGAAAATTCGAGGAAGATCGGGAAAGGCAAAGAGGTGGCCCACGAGTAGCTTTAAAGTACTACGTGGTGAGTTGGATTTACTCTTAGTAGTCTAAATAAAAATCAATTATTTGGTGATATTATTAAAATTAATTATTAAAGTATACTAGGGTGATAGATGAAAAATTGATTTATGGGTATGATAGGAAATTTGACCAGGTAGAAATATTTTGGTGAGAAATGATATTTTTGAAAATCATAAGTTTATTTGAGGATAAAAGCAATAAATAAATTATTGATGAGATATATAGATGTTTTAATACGAATTATGACGAGATGAATTTTAGTGGATCTTGTTAAATTTTTTATGGATGATTTAAGATGAATTTTAGTGGATTTCGACAAATTCTGATGGACAAGTTGAGATGAAATTTAGTGGATCTAGACAGATTTTAATGAATTATTTGATGTGATTTGGGTAGAGAAGAATCTTGTGGAATTTTTATAATTTGAATAAAAATCTGGATGATTGGATGTAAGAAATTTTAAAGAAACTTTGTTAGATAAAATTTGTGGATAATTAGGATAGTCAAATTAAGTAGTTTGAATCTTTACATTGTTTTTATATTACTGTTTATATTACTGTTTCATATCATTGGTCATGTACATATGCATTAAATAATATAACCGAAAGAACCGGGAAGGCAGCCGGTCTAATGAAATAACCGTGACAGCCGGTATATGCTGGGATGAAAAATAATAACCGTGACAGCCGGTATATGCTGGGATGAAAAATGAAAACCGTGACAGCCGGTATATGCTGGGATGAAAAGTGAAAACCGTGACAGCCGGTATATGCTGGAAATAACCGGGAAGGCAGCCGGTCTGATGAGAATAAAAGAACCGGGAGGGCAGCCGGTCTAAGATAATAATAACCTGTCGACAGGTGGGAAGACGTTCCCATCATAATCATTCATGCATCTGCATCTGTTTTAATTATCGTTGCATTATTTGAGATGCTGAGTTGTGGTATATTAATTGTGAATTAAATTATAGATGGTTGGGTCTCATAAAAAGAGACAGCTATAATGATGAGATTTTCGAGATGTTGAGATGTGATACTTTTTGTGAATTTAATTATAGAAGGTTGAGTTTCATATAAAAAGACAGTGATAAGACTTATCTAAATGATGGACTTTTTGATATGAACCTCATTACGAGGTAATAAGGAAATAATTGATAGTCTTAAGGTGAACCAATGATTGAGAAGAAGAGATTGATAGTAGAAAGTTGTCATCAGGTTATGCGAAAAATAATTTTTAATATTAAAGGATTATTGATGGAATTTGGAATACTTTTAGTAAATTTAATTCGCTGAGCTTGTGAAGCTCACTCCTCACTGTTCAATAATTTCATGTAGCAGTCAAGATAAATAGTCTGGTGGGTTGAGAATCAGTCGAGATCTTTTTCTGTAAGCCAAGTACGTGTTAATATCCTCAGACAATCGAGTTAAAGACTTGTAAAAATTTTATTGTAAATATTCATGCATTTATGTATTTTATATTTAAGTGAATATCAGACATGTTTACCTCTCCTGTTAAAAAAAAAAAATTTGGTAGTATTATATTTATTGTTGCATATATGTGTCGTGCTTGGATTTTCAAAATGTGATGACACCGTCCAGGGGTGGCCAACCTGGGATGGGTCGTTACACGTGGTGACTATTTTTTCTCTATTTTTTGAAATGGTTAGTATGCTACGTTTTGGCAGTAAATCCGAGTAGGTTCAGTCCGAGCCCAATTTGGTGCCATCTATGTGATCGTGAGAACCATTACGTCATGTCAAAATCTAAGTTCTTTATGCCCCGTTCTGCTGACCGAGATGGTAAGGTACTCGATGAGATCGACTTTTACGAGGTTAGATTGGACCAATTTCATCGTGAGCTAACTCCTTAGATTTAGTAAGGGTTACCGTATACCGTTCTGAAAGTGCCATGCTATCTTTCTCTGCTCTAGTAAGAACTGAATAGAGTACTTCAAGGCTACAGTATTAGGAACTGTAGCATGAGATGGATTACAATGTTAGGAAAAATAGGGAGAGATGGGTTAAAGAATTTTTTTAGTGGCATCATGAAATGAATTTTTCTTTCTCACAGACGATGCCAATCTATTTATGTTTAAAAGATGATGGAAGTAGACTTGTCTTTTTTACCTTCAACGGGGTGGAAATGGTTCTTTTGATGGCTAAGGATTTCAAGAAGATGAGAGCTTTGAGGCAACCTGGCTTCTATAATCATGTTCGTCCTGCACTTGTACACGTGCAAAAGAAGCCACCCAAAGTGTGGTGGTTCGGTGAGTACATAAGTTATGTAAGGGAATGGTTTGGAGAGATATCAAAGTGAAAGAGTGAAGAAGAGAGGGATAAAACCAAAATGATTATTTGTGTTCTCTAGGGTGTTTGCTATCTTTGTTTGGATTTTTTCTTGGGGACTCCTCGTTTGGATTCCTCTTCTCGCTTATTCTAAGGGTTGGAGTTTATTTAAATAGGCATTAGAGATCCTGTGTCTAGAGTTCCGAAGTGGGTTCTAGTTAGGATGTGACTTTTTGAGCCTCGAACCTTGTGATGAGCAACCTCTGCTTGCAGGAAACAACATCTGCCTATGGAAAGTGACATCTGCCTACGGAAAGTGACATCTGCCTTTGAGTTCTTCCATTAAAGATGAAATCTTCAGGCTTTAGGGTGGCAAATCCATTACCATAGCAGAGTAGGCCTGGTCCCTACGTTGTCTTGAGTAACTGGCCATTATGATGCTCCGTGTGTCCAGCTCTTACTAGACTGAATAATTTTGGTCACAACACTACCTATAGAAAAAATGTGTCAACCATTAATAAGTTCATCCCCACTAAACAAAAATCATGGATCCCTGGCATTTTGATCGTTTTTAATCTAATTACTTTATTTAATCTCATTGAAGAGTAGATTAATACGTGTGTAATATGTAATGTGTTCGATTGAATATTATATGAGTGCATGGCTTAACGTTATAAATGAGAATATCAAAACCCTTAGTTCCAAACAAAAGTCATTTAATCCCATCTTCTTCCCTCCTTTTCAATACCCTCCTTCCAAAATACACTAATTTGAAAACGACTAAAACGGCAAAGACAATGCACACAAAATATCTCAACAACTTATTTCGATGATTTTGCATCACTCAATGTTGATGTTTTTGGACATTGATTCCTTGAAATAGCTCTATAAACATAATGTATCCCTACCTTACTATTTTGGTTAGTACACACTGCACAATCGTCAATAATCAAGGACGTTTTCATTATTTTCTAAAAGAATAACACGCCACTATTTAATACTGTCAATTGCCATAATGTCCTTAAGAGGTGTCTAAAATCCATCTGTTCATAAAAAATTTACCTCACATGTTTTACCCAAAAAAATAAGAAATGACTTACGATGTTAGATCTAGCTCCAAGTTATTTTAAGTTATAACTTACTTTTTAAAATTTATCAAAATTTTAATCAAATCATAATAAATCTTATTTTGTCAGAACATTCATTTTTCTATTCTCCCTTTTGCAACTAAGTGTTTTTTTAAGATTGATGATATAAATTTACTACAAATGACAGTTCTAATTGTGTGAAGGAGAAAATTGATAAGTGATGTAAAGTAATTTATCATTTCAAAAGTTTTTACTTTATAATTAACAGTTTGTGTTATAAAAATATCATCATTTTCTACCCATAGGAAAATGAAACGCGTAGGGAATTATTATTATTATATATAGAAAGTGAATTATATTTGTTATACATAAGAGGATGTCTCAATTTTATGTAACAACTGACCTTATATACAAAATTGTTCTGCATAAAGTAATTTGCTAAATTACTAGACTGAGTCCAGTGGGAATTTTTGTTTCATTTTCTGTCTTTTCCTTTTCATTAACTTAAAATTTTAAAATTTTCCACATCCCTGTTATGTGTCATACTATACAAATACGACTCTATTTTAATAGTATAGTTAATAAAAAGGTAAATTACATATACCTCCTTTTAAGTACAATATATTTGCAACCACATCCCTTCCATTTTGTTATACTTCACTGCACCTCTTAGTAGCCTTAATTGACTAATGTTGAATTATCTCTTATAATGGAAATCCGAAATTACCCTCACCAATTTCACATCCTCGTCTCTCTTTAAATTTAAAACTTCACTTACCATTCATTTCTGTAGGTTATTCACCTGAAAAGTTGAGAGACAGAGAAGTAAAGTGAGAGAGAAAAAATTGAGGATCATAGGCATTTGGAATAGCAAGATCCATCTGGTTTTAGTAAATAAAAGTATTTCCTGCCTATTTTCTTTGTTTTTTTTTTGTACATGCCCATTTCATATGTTTTTTTTTTATTTCAAACCCATTTCTTACCTATTTCATATATTTCTCATCCCTGAAACCATACAACTCATCTTTCATGGAAATAAATTGTTCAATCTAGCATTGATGGGTTGTATTCTGCCTAAACTGAAGGATGTTTCAAACTATTAAAAATAAATATGGGAAAATCTAGATCCAGAATGCTCAAAACCAAAAGAAAGAGCAAGAAGTTTGGATTTTCATGATGAATGGTATAGATTAATCTACAAGGGTAGATCTGTATGCTTTCATATGAGAAGATAGATTTTCTAGCACTATTTGAAAAAATAAAAATAGATTACCAAACAATAACAAAATCTGAAGTTGTTTATCCGAAAAGTTATAATTTTGAAATCCACCTCTAATTTAAAATTTTCAAGTGAGAGAAAAGTAGAAATAGAAGATGGAGATTGAGACTTAAACATAGAAGAAGAAGCAACAAATTAACAGTGAGTTGATTTTATGTTAAATGTTATATGAGCACGTGGACAATTTTTAACCTTTGATTTCATATTAGATGATTTGGCAGTTCATTTTACCATTAACCTATGGTAAAAGGTAATTTTGGGATATAAAATAATTTGCTAGATGACATCATCTATATTGCACAATTGGTATGTGGTCAATTTTGTCCAGGGGGTGCAGTGCAATATACCAAAGTGGAAAAGATGAGGTTACAATTATATTGTACTTAAACCAAGGTCGGTGTAATTTACCCTTAATAAAATTGAAAGTTTTTTCAAAATATAATATTAAAAAATAATTATTAAATATTTGTGCTAAAAAAAAATTTTCAACTTAGCCAAATAAATCTCAAAGTGTATGTATTGACATCTAAGGTAAGTTTTATTTATTCTTTACTTTCTTTTAAAGGGAAAATGTATAAAAAAAAAGAGAAGAAAAACCCTATAGCATAATAGTAATAAATTGTTATCCTTCTGTATAATTTGCCAATGTATAAGCATTTTTTTTTATGTCATCTAGCTAGATGTGAAATTTTGACCTATACCTGTTGGATCAATTAGATTCAGCCATTAGGGTCTAGGATTAAGAACTTGTCAAAAGACGCATATTTTTTACTCGCACTTGAAAAATTGCAGGTCGAGTTGAGTTTGCTCGCGAGTTACTCGTAACAAAGCTTACACATATCATATATTTTACTATTAAATGATATACTTAATGTTCGTGATTTGTTGATTAGTTATGAATTTTAAGACATGTTAATCTAGAGATACATTTAAGTCTTTGAAAAGTTTCAATTACAAATGAATTCTAAATAAGATCTAAAATTAGTAACAAAATTATCTTAGAAAAACTGTACTTCGTGCTTCGTTGTTTGATATCTTTGACTATCTCAAGATTAATAATTATCTTTGATTGTGTAGGGAATGATAATTAGATAAAAAAAAAAAAGTCTAGCTGCATGGTATTTCCAACATCTTTATAAGAAATCTTCAGTTGATTCAATAATTTAGATATCTATAAAGGAAAATATATTGCGAATGATATAGTACTAAGAACATGAATTTATCATTTTATATTATTTATTTAATATTAAAAAAAGGTAGTGAATCACCTAAGAGTTCACACATGAAAAAATGGATTAGGTTTGGTGTAAAAAAGGTTGACTCATTTAAAATCGAGTATTTTTATCTGTACCCGTTTGACTCGTGAATCAACCATAACGAATTACCCAAACTTGACCTGGCCCTCCTGTTATCCACCTTTACATCCAACTAGAGGTGAAAAACTATAACCTAACCCGAAAACATAAGAACAAAAAGGTATTAAAATAATATGACCTGAACTCGACCCAATCCAAATTGAGTTACCTGAAACCCGGAATGACTCAAATCTAAAATAACTGATCGACCTTACCCGACTCTAACCCAAAATTATCCAAAACCCAAAATGACATTGATAAGTGCTTAAATAGTCATATTTAAGCCCCTTGATTTACACTTGTTAGACTCTTTACTTATTTGTTTTAGTAGATTATACTTCACTTTTGTGTTTTATGTGTTTTTCACAGGTTTTGGACAAAAAGATAACAAAATGGAGCTTTTAGAAGCAAAAAGTGAAGTTCTGCCCTCCAGTAAGGTGCGCTCGAGCGCACCCCCCTTGAGATCGAGTGCACATATGCGATCGAGCGCATACCGCATACGCTCGAGTGTAATTACTCCAGAGGCGGCAGAGCCAGAATTGGAAAGATGTCTTCCGACTCCAAAACGGAATTAGGGTTTTATGACGCTATGAAGACCCTATAAATAGCCCTGTAAAAACACATAACACACACCTTTTGTTCTAGACTTAAAGTAGAGAGCTTAGGAGAAGAATTGACGACTCGTCTCCGGAGTCCTCTTCGGTTTTAGTTTCCTATTTTTATGTTTAGCATGTTTACTCTACTTAACATGTGTAACTAAACTCCTATAGGGCTTGACTGAAGCCCTAGTTATGCTTTACCACACATTTATTCATTAACTATCTTTGCTATAGCCTTGTTAGAGTATTTAACTTGATTAATACCTGTTTATATTTACATTCCTCATATGTATGTGCCTGATCAACGTATGCATGTGGTATGGATAGGTTAGTTGAATCAATTTGGATGACCGAGTCCTGGGTTCGATATTAGTAATAAGAGATATCCACACCGGATTCTCGGGTTAATCAACATGGGAAACCGGCAGCGGACCAAGCCCTAGGTCCCATGTGGTTGTCGATCTCCACAGCCCTCATGCTCTCTTAAGGAACAACTCAGTATACACCTATGCTGAATCCCTTAAAGAGATAAAAGAGTTAGAGTATACACCATGCCTAACTCGTTGCATAGGGAGATCAATAGCCTAAGGTGTGGGCCAAGCCCTTAGGTTGGCAACCATTAGATATTCATGATAAGGCTAGAGCATTGAAACCTTAGTAAGTGGGAAAGTATAATTAGTGGTGGATATCATAGCCCTATGTTCTCATTATTGTTATTCGCTCATTATCAACTGTTATTTCTCTTTTAACTTAAATAAATTAGTTCTAGATAGAAATTCACCAATCCCTGTGGAAATAATCTCGCATTTGCACACTATGCTACCACAGACCTTGTGCACTTGCAAGTAAAACTAGAATAATTGTTTGCCTAATTATTTAAGTAAATAAACGTTCAACAGACCTGAAACCTGAAACAACCCGGGACCCTAAAATGACATGTACCCGAAACGACTTAGATTCGAAACGACCTAAACCCAAAACGATAAATTATTATTTTTTATTTAAAAAAGAATGATTTACTCATTAAACTGATATGATAGTTGATTAGAAGTAGAAGCCTGTTATCAAATAAAATTAATTATATCATAATAAATTATTTGTTTATCAAATAGTCAGTTACAAATTCACATTACAATGGGTGCTTTGAATTTTTAGAGTTTTGATATGATATATTGATCAATCTTGTGTAAACTAATTGTCCATCTTTTTAAAAGATTGTTTTTTATTTATTTTAAATAAGACTAGTTGAATAAAACAAATATAAATGAACATCAATTGTTATAAAAAAAAATCAATTTATATAAATAGATCGTTTATTATATTATATTTTAACTTTTAATATCAATATCTTTAATTTTTTTATTAAACAATAATAACTAATTAATGTTACATATAATTAACTCTAGTGCAATAAATCAATAATATTAATGTATCTTACCGACTCTATAATTTATTGTGTACTTTTTATTTTACAAAAACGATCATTAGATTTAATATTATATTCATATAGATAATGCACTTTCACCATCATCATATATACTGAAGAAAAAGTTAATTTTATCTTTTATTAGTTATTAATTTATCAAATTCTTTATAGTTATATTATTTTTATATATAATTTTGATTTGCATTTAATCAAACCATAACTAGTTAAATATATTAAAATGAGAAAGCAATATATTAAATTATTAACATATATTTTTGTGAACTTAATTACACTGAAACATAAAATTATAGCATGATAATCTAAATTTAAAATAGAGTTCAAATGATTTCCTAAAAAATTAGAAGAAAATAAAATAAAAAATATAGCAAATCTAATGAGTCATATCGAGCTTGCTCGGAAGCCCAAAATGACCTAAACCCAAGACGATCTAACCTGAATGATTCAACTCGAGATGATCCGACTTGAATGATCCGACCTGAGACTATCCAACCTGAGATGATCCAATCTGAATTATCCAAGATCCGACACGAACAAAAACCGATACTACACGAATCTAACTCGATCTAACCCGAAACTATCCGAATCTAACTCAACTCAACCCGAAATAGGCATTGACCCAACATAACCTGAGACCGATATGACTTAAATCTAACCTAACTTGACTCGCAAACCCAGTTGAGGTAATCCGAAGCAACTCGCAATCGCATCCGACCCGATTGCCACCAGCATTGCCATATCCGATTTCGTATATAAAATTTCTTTACCTCACCATGTCAACATTGTAACGTAACAGTGATCATCCCTCTCGTTCTACTCTCTCCCAATTTGACCGTGAACCCATAGCTACCAAGCCAAGCGTCATATCCTTTTACTCCCTACAAATATACGCGCTACGCAGCACCATATCTCATAGTCTCTCTCTCATCTCTCTACAAATATAACTGTAGTACCAAATCTCATCGTCATCAACCCAAAACCCTTCAGTGCGTTTCCCTTCTCTTTCCCTCTTTCCGATGTTTCTCTCTCAAATTTTATTTTCTACTCGATCTTTCTCTCCCTCTTCAATCTAATCAGATTCGCCTACAAATCAACCCTTTAGAATCCAAAAGGAAAAGAGAAGAAAATACCCATCATTTATCGATCTTTCATATTACGTATTGAACCATTTTATTTGATTAATAAAGCAGTCTATATTCAATAAAATTGAATAGCATAGATCGGCTTTGGATCGGTGTTAACCGGTAAATAAAGCGGAATTGAGGTGCGGGAATGAGAAAAAAAGGTTAATGAACCTAAGAGAGTATAAAAGATGCCAGGTTTAGCGCAGAGAAATGACCAATTCAGTAATGTCTCATTTGGATTCTGGTCAAAGAATAGCGATGACGTTAGCTATAATCAGTTACAGAAGGTACTCAGATTTTGTATTTTTTATTATTTTTTTGTTAATATGTTCTTGAGTTGGGATTGCTTTGGATCAATCTTTTGGATTGGGGTTCCTGTGAATTTTAATGGATATTTTGAGTTTGGATTGGATCTTGTAGCACACGTTATTCAGTGAAGACGGTTTAGTTGTTTTTGATGTGTGATTGTTATTAGAAGCCTTTGTTTTGGTTGGATTAATGAGGGTTTGATCTAATAGATCCAGTTTGCATTTGTAGCTGCTCTTTTTAGTCTAGTTTATGTCTTTTCTTTTTTGCTTACGTGACTAACTAGTGGAAATAGAGAGTAGAGGACTCATAATGTTACGAACACTTAAGTAGTAGTGATCTCGGATTGCTTATCCTGCAAATTGGGGAGCCATTCAAGTTAAGCTTTTGGAAGAGGATTTTGTTTTTGTTATTTTCTAGCTGAAGTTAGCTGATGGTAACTTAGGAAAAGAGAGGAAATTAAGTTTTAATTGCTGGTTTGTCAGTACCGGGGACTCTACTCCCAGAAAACAAAAAACTATTACACTCATAACAAGTTAAATTCAAATTTATGGCTTGCCTTGGCATCCCACCCCCATTTTTTTGGAAACCAAAATAAATTGAGTGAACTTGAATGATTAGACTGACTGTCACATGGTAAAATGTTCTGAAACACATTCTGTGTTTATCCGCTGTTCCTTTCATTTATTGTGTGTACCTTTTCTAATTAATGATTCAAAGAGGTTACTGATTCTTAAAATAATCAAATGGATGAAGTTAGGCTAAATTAGCAAGTTCCTTTATTGATGCTGAATTTGTGGTTGGACTATAGGCTCTTAATTTATGCATGGCTATAGTTTTTCCTACAACTAATGAAATAGTATGGCTACTTACTAACAAAGTTCTATGAATTCTATGTAGTTCTGGAGTGAGCTGTCTCTGCAAGCTCGGCAGGAGCTCCTTAGGATTGACAAGCAAACCCTCTTTGAGCAAGCTCGTAAGAATATGTACTGCTCTAGATGCAATGGGCTACTGCTCGAAGGTTTTTTGCAGATTGTCATGTATGGAAAGTCCTTGCAACAGGAAGGAGCAGCTAGGAACCTTCCATACAACAGATCAGGAGTCTCAAAAAATAAAAATGATGGTGGGTTGGTCATAACTAATGGATGCTCAGATGAAATGCAAGATCCATCTGTCCATCCTTGGGGAGGTCTGACAACAACACGTGATGGGTCACTAACGCTTCTAGACTGCTATTTGTATTCGAAGTCTCTCAAAGGGCTCCAAAATGTTAGTTCTTGTAAAAATATTATTATCTGATGTATGATATCCTTATTTGTTTCAGTAGCTGACATTTATTTTCTACCAGGTGTTTGACAGTGCACGTGCAAGGGAACGGGAACGTGAATTGCTTTATCCTGATGCTTGTGGCGGTGGAGGTCGAGGCTGGATAAGCCAAGGAATGGCAAGTTATGGGAGAGGACATGGAACAAGGGAAACATGTGCTCTGCACACCGCAAGGCTTTCCTGTGACACGTTGGTGGACTTCTGGTCAGCACTTGGGGAGGAAACTCGGCAATCTCTTTTGAGAATGAAGGAAGAGGATTTTATTGAGAGGCTCATGTACAGGTGTGCTTTTAGCTAATTGTCTATCCCCTATATATAGCATCCATAATGAAATCAATGAAAGAACAGTGTTAGAAATATGGGTTATTTGTCAATCTGCCTTTGTTGGAGCTGTAAGATGAATGTCGATGGTGGAGGTGGTCAAGACAAAGAAGAGAATATAAACTTAAATTAACAGCAATACAGACGCCCAATTTTTATTTATGTGAAAGTTTGTTTATTACGACAATCTATATTCATCATCATCTTTATGGACTCAGCTTTCAATTATATGTTTCACTTTCGTATTGTTGTGGTTCTAAAGCTTGAGAATTATTTATGTTCTCTTCCTAATAACTGTAGAGCTCCTGTGACTTAACAATTCAGATGCCATCTAGCCTCATCTTTGCTTGCAATATATTTTATCAAATATTTGATGCTTATATCTTTGGAAAAATCAACTGTGGTAGATTGATGAAGTTGATGTTACTGTTTTTGCTATTTCACTATGGATGTAAAGGGCTTCCTGTTACCATGGAAATCAAGAAAATATGAGACATACTTATAAAATAAAAAAAAGAAAATATGAGACATCTAGCGATGAAGAATGTTTGGCGCATGGACTTCATGGAATGTGTCGATAATCTGTGTCAATAATCAGGTGTCAACAGAATGCAAAATTAGATTTTCAAGTGATGGAAAGTGGATCATGTGGAGAAAGTTGGAGAACATTCATTTGAAGAATATATGGCTGAGGTAAGAAACCACCATAGAAAGAAATCTGACTTCCTAAATTGATGTGCAGAGAAGATGAACATAAGAAGCCAAATACACTACTCATTTTTGCCCATCTAGTTGGCCTGTTGTGACCATCATCAACATAACTTTGTTGGTTATAGATATTTGTCATTATTGTGAGGTAGCAGCATGTTTTTGACCTAGAATTTTCACCTTTATAAACGACGAGCAAAGTTGAGGATATTGAGGCAGACATCAAAGGGATATATAGGTTAGATATGAGCATTCGAGGAAGTAAAAAATTAGCAAGTGGGGTTCATACATAATAAGGATATGCTGATATTTTTGCTAGAAGACACACGATACTATCATGGAGAGAGGGTGTGGAAGGTGTTAACTAGTTTAGTTGGTAAAGTCCTTTGGTTGTTGTATCAAGGACCAGGGATCAAATTTTGCCTTCAACTGGGATTGGGGGGCTAAAGGATGGGGAGGGAAACCCCTGTTGTGTATCCCAGCCATTTGAGGAAAAAATAAATAAATTGCGGAGGGTGTCTGAGATGAGGCTCTAAAAGGGGTAGAGGTGGATGAACAGCGACGTTAAGAGAAAGATTTTAAATCATTTTATTTTTGTTGAAGTCACTTCACCTAATTGACAGTAACTGAAATGGATTTGCTTTTTGGTTAAATACTTTGTTATGTGACAGTTAAAATTTTCAACGACAATTCGGTTCTATAATTTTACAGCTTCCCATGCTATCTATAGAAAATTTAATCAGTTATTTTTTTTAAATTTATTATTATGCTTATATTTAACTTTTGACAATTGGTCGCTGAAGGATGGCTACCAAGAAAATTTCATGTGTTATTATTGTTATTGCTAGTATCTTTTTTTTCCTTCTGAACAACTTGGTGCTTTAGTTGTTGGGTTTTGAGGCTGAAGTATGGTTGCTCTTAGCTTCCTAGAGCTCTCAGCCAAAATCATGTCAATGTTTAGGATACTAAAACTTAGCATGAGGTGAAGCTAATCGTTCCTATATCTGCTAGGGAGTTATCAGCTAGTTTATTGCATGTTATAATTTTGTCTATTTTGATTCTTTCTGCATAATTTTTATCTGTATTGGGATTCCTTTTCTTCTTTTCCTTATGTGCACTTAGTACTCATGTTACATACTGTTTTTATGAGGATCTCATATTAGGATGCTCTATTTTCCTTACTAAATTGATGTTCGTATGACAGGTTTGACAGTAAGAGGTTTTGTAGAGATTGCAGAAGGAATGTTATTCGTGAGTTCAAGGAGCTAAAAGAGCTGAAGCGAATGAGAAGAGAACCTCGCTGCACTAGTTGGTTTTGTGTCGCAGATTCAACCTTTCAATATGAGGTTCTTCACCCATTACTATAACGTTTCTTCAATATTAGTTTTGTGTTTTTATCAAAAAAATATTGATTTTGTGGTTTCTCACAAATTTTGGTCTAATTATTTAAAATAATTTTCATAATTAGGTAATATTTTATTAAACTTTTTGTTGAGAGTTCAGTTTATATGTGACTAGCATTAAAAATATTTCTGCTATTTTCTCAGGTATCTGTTGACACAGTTCAAGTTGATTGGCGTCAAACTTTTGCTGAAACTGTTGGAACATACCATCACTTTGAATGGGCAGTTGGAACTGGAGAAGGAAAATCTGATATTCTAGAATTTGAAAATGTTGGCATGAATGGGAGTGTTCAGGTCAATGGCCTAGATCTTGGTGGTTTGAGTGCATGCTATATTACACTCAGGGCTTTTAAACTAGATGGCCGCTGCACCGAGCTTTCTGTAAAAGCTCATGCTCTAAAAGGCCAACAATGTGTTCATTGTATACTTTTAGTTGGGGATGGTTTTGTTTCAATAACAAGAGGGGAAAGCATCAGAAGATTTTTTGAGCATGCTGAAGAGGCCGAGGAAGAAGAGGTAGTTCAAGTTTTTTAAGGCTTATCACTTATAAAAAAAAAAAAAAATTGTAAGGCTTATTAACTATACATTCTTCTAGGCAGTTAAAGGCCATGTTAGTTTTGTTGACAAACAAGTATATACTGAGCTAATATTTTATTATCAAACTAATTATCTTAAACGCTTTCAGGATGATGATTCCATGGACAAGGACGGAAATGAGCTAGATGGAGAATGCTCACGTCCCCAAAAGCATGCGAAAAGTCCTGAACTTGCTCGAGAATTTCTTGTAGATGCTGCTACTGTTATTTTCAAGGAACAGGTATGTGCAACTCTGCTGACCAGTGTTGTAATTTATATTCTTGCAATATATTTGTTCTTCTTTCCAATTGTTTACTTAGAAAGTGATAAATTGCTGAGATCTGTCATTTTCATGTATGAAACCTCAAGTATATGATAGCTGTATATGGGTGTGGTAGGTTATAGAAAGGGAAAAATAAAAAAAGAAATAGTTATATATGTTATTAAAGGAAACACATGATGTTTTAGTATTTAGAGTTCAGTGAGTGTCCAAACACAAAAAGACATAAGGGGAGAAAGACTTGTAATAGAGTTGAGGAAGTAATACCTAATATGAATTATCAAATATGTGGGGAAGATGAAAAGTGCATATTCATAAAACTATAATAAGATGGATTAAGTGGAGAAATAAGATAGTACCTGTCTCAATTTGAGACAAGTCTTTCTATTCACTCCAAAATATGGAAGCTCTTTGGAAACTAAATTAATCTGCTACCTAAACGACTCTTGGGCCAAGAGGCAATTCATATTGGTGAAGCATGTTCAGCGAAGAGCCGTATGATACGAGGTTAGCCGCAATAAATTATTGGTTTGGCGAAGCTTTCTTGCAGATTTAATCAAGTGCTTATTTTCTAAATTTGTGAAGAAACTTAGCCAAACCATCTATTAATTGGTGCTTTAAGTATTGCTTATTTGCATAAGAGCATTAATAAGTGGTTTGAAATGGTTTGGCTAAGCTTTTTTGCAAATTCAAACCCAGTAGGATGAGTAGTAATTCAAGAAAAGCTATACTTTATATGAAAAGGTAAAGGTACCTCTGTCGTTGATAACGGGAGTAAGTAGTGTTACATGGTTTGGTAATGTCCAGTAACGACAGTGGTTGCACAAATGAGGAGATCTTAATAGATTCAAAACTAAAGTTGCAGAGTGTGCATGGTGGCTTTTGGAAAAATCATATTGGCATATGATTTAACCAAAGATTTGAGTAGGGTCCAGTTACTTTCTTCTGAACTATTCTGTGGCATCAATACCTATGATTCTTTTGTTTCAATATGCAAATAATTTAGGATCAGGACAATTCTAAGTGATGTAGCAGTTTTATGATTTGCATGCATCATGTTACGGCAGACCAAACAATCTGGGGCATTGTGCTACCAAATTATTGTTATAACTTCTATGTCATTTTGGCCTGCTAAGAACCTGCAAACATGGTTGCACTATGATGTGATTTATCTCTCTATACGTATTTGCAATTACAATTATTCATCCCTGTTGCGTCCTGGTGCATGTGAAGAAAACTTGTCCTATATCTTTTTTCAGGTTGAAAAGGCCTTTAGAGAAGGAACAGCACGCCAAAATGCACACAACATCTTTGTTTGTCTTGCATTAAAACTTCTGGAAGAACGTGTTCATGTTGCATGCAAGGAGATCATCACTCTAGAAAAGCAGGTTAGTTACTGATTTTAGGATAATATTTTTTGCAAAGCATAGATGAAAACGAGGTCACATATTCCCTTTTTAGTGGAGATATTCTGACACCTATGTGATTTTTTCCTTGCAGATGAAACTTCTTGAAGAAGAAGAGAAGGAAAAGCGTGAAGAAGAAGAGCGGAAGGAGAAGAGAAGAACAAAAGAAAGGGAGAAAAAGCTGCGGAAAAAGGAAAAATTGAAAGGAAAAGAAAGGGAGAAAGAAAAGAAACACGTCTCAAATGATATTCCTGCTCTTCTGAATGGCTCAAAGGAAGAATCATCCCCAAATGTTGATGAGGAGCCAAGTAATGCCATTAGCTCCAAGGACTTGGTGAGTGACACAGGTGATATTGTTCTGTCTGTGCCTGGATCTTCTGATAATCGTGATGAACAGCTCTTGAATTGGCGTACTGCTTCAAGAATTCAAAACCGCTCTTATCATAGCGCTGATGGTGAAGTTACAAATCTCAAAGATGGGAACAAATCTTTTACAATGGAGCAATCAAAAACTTCTCATCGGAGATTGAAATTTCGAAAAGAAATCCAACCTGATCCATCTTTGAAGTGGTCTGACAGACGCCGGTTTGCAATTGTTTCAGAGACTGCTTCTCTTGTCAATAAATCTGAGTCAAGGTATCACAATGATAATTTTGAGATTTCTTCCAGGGGCTTCAATGGATCAAATAGACAATTAAGGATAAATGCTTCACAGTCCAACAGTCGAAATGGCATTAAGTTTAATGAAAAGTTTCAGTGTTCCAGCAACAGGATGGGTGACAGGTATGACTTTCATTCTTGCAGCTGTAACCAACACAATGAATACCGTGCGAAGGTCGAGCCACATGTTTCTGCAGCCAGACTCATTCGAGAGCCGAAATCCATAAGTAAGTTAGACTCTGCATTGGACATGTCCAAGCATGTCTATTGTGGTAATAGGTATAATCAAACAGACCACATGCGTGAGGGTTGTGGAAGACCAAAAAGCAAAATCATTGCCGGAAACAACCCTTCCAGCCGAGACTCACTTCGTTCCAAGAAAGTTTGGGAGCCCATGGAATCACAGAAGAAGTACCCCCGTAGCAACTCAGATTCTGATGTGACGTTAAGGTCATCTACTTTCCAGGTTGAAGGAGTGGAACCTGGTAATAATGCTAGGTTATATGGTGACATTTCCCCGAGTGAAGCTACTGGAAATTTGGGTGAAATTTTTCATGAAGATAATAGTGTGAAGAAATCAAGAAACTCTAAACTTCCAACAGAAGAAGACTGCCGGAATGAACTTCCTTTGCGACTGAAGGATCCTTGCTACTCAACAGAAGCTGCTGATGCGGAAGTTGGATTATGTCGCACTAGAAATTCTATCTTGAATGGAACTTCGGATCCAATCATGAGTTGTACTTCCAGTTCTGATAATTGCTCTTCATGCCTTAGTGAGGGAGATAGCAACACAATCTCTTTGAACCATGGAAACCTGGAATCCTCATCCATGTCAGATTCAGAAGAAGGCAGTCAACAATCAGAAGGAAGGGAGAGTTCAGTATACACTCAAAATGGCTTCGCAGAATATCATGATAAAGGGGTTGAGAAAAGCCAGATTACAAATGGAAGGGAGGGTTTGGGAGGTAGTAATTTGTCTGGTCTTCCACCAGATGGTACAAGTAGTAAAGTTTCAGGAAATCCATTATCAAAACCTGCCCAAAATTCTGATAATGGAATATCCAGTGTTAGGATTGGTTCTCAACATCAAGGCATCTATCCACCAATGACTAACCAAAATATACGGTGTCCAGTGTTTCAAGCTCCTTCAACAATGGGTTACTACCATCAAAACCCAGTTTCTTGGCCAGCAGCTCCTGCTACTGGATTAATACCTTTCCCTAATCCTAACCACTATTTATATGCTGGTCCTCTTGGTTATGGTTTAAATGGAAACTCAGGCTTATGCATGAAGTATGGTGCTCTGCAGAATTTAGTCACTCCCTTGTTTAATCCTGGGCCAATTCCATATTATCATCAGGTTGCCAAGGCCAATGGCATGAATACAGAGGAACAGGCTCAGATTCCTAAGCCAGGAGCAGTACAAGAAGCGTCTAATGAAGCTAATAAAGAGAAGGAGATTCTGGCCAAGCGACATCCCATGGAAGCCCCAGCAAATGGAGAAGGTGAGCAAAGTGATAATTCTGGCAAATTGCACATGGGTAACACCAGCTTTTCTTTGTTCCATTTCGGTGGGCCTGTGGCCTTTTCAACAGGATGTAAGTCAAATCCTGTGCTTTCGAAATATGGGACTTTAGGGGATTTTTCATCTCAATTTTCAGCAGATCGTATTGAGAATGATCATGCTTGCAATAAGAAAGAAAGTACTATAGAGGAATACAACTTGTTTGCAGCAAGTAACGGCATAAGGTTTTCATTCTTCTAATATATTTGTGAAGGTGTGAGGTGGCTGTTTAGAATTCAGTTCCTGTTTGTTTTATTAGGCTATATGGAAGTTTGTTAGTTGTAATCCGAAACACAATAATCGTGAAAAATTCCAAGTTAGCTTATAGTTTCTCTAGTTGATTTTTGTCCAATTTGTCTCATTGTTTTCTTTAATGTAGAGAGAAAGGTTTGGAAGAGTGCAAGTGTTTGAAGGTTTCCTGTATGGGGTCAGTTTTCAGTTAATGAAACATGTCAGTATGGATTTTTCGTTTTTCATGATGTCTTGATTTTTATATGGGTAACTTGGCGTATAGGAACTGAAACAATTTCATTTTGAAGAATATATCTTGGGGTTTTGAGTGCTCGATTTCCTTCGTAAAATGTCAGTGTTCGCTTGTGCTTTCGGTTGCTGAATGTCATGGACACCTATGGCATATAAGCACCACGTTAGCATAGTGTAACGATCCCAACATTTTCAGTATGGATTTTTCTTTTTTTTATGATGACTTGATTTTTATATGGGTAACTTGGCTTATAGGAACGGAAATAATTTCATTTTGAAGAATATATCTTGGGATTTGGCTCGTGCTTTCGGTTGCTGAATGTCATGGGCGCCTATGGCATATAAGCACCACGTTAGCATAGTGTAACGATCCCAACATTTTCCCTCAAATGCCAATGCCCTCACTACCTCAAGTAGAAGATCACGTTTATTGGACATGAATGCAAAAACTTTACTCTCTCCATCTCAAATAATGGTATCGATTCTCATTTTACTTGTTTCGTGGAAAACAGCTCCATCAACATTTGGCTTGATGAAAACACGAGGAGGGAGAATCCAACAAGTACTTGGCCTTCCCACCACAAGATTCGACCCACTTATTAGTTATTAATGATTTATGAATAGAACCATATTAACTGACATTAAAACTTATTAAATCACATACAAGATAACTATGGTATCTCAGGTTTAAAAAGCACTTGCATAACTTAGTCATGTTTGGTTGGGGCTTATAAGCCTATTTATGTTATTTATTTGTACTTTAAGACCCATTTGTTTCAAAAATGTTGTTTACCAAATTAAGACTAGTTTTTCACTCGTGACTTATACTAGACAATATTTTTATCTTAATTCAGTCACTTCTTAAAACCAACATTTTGTTACTTATGGATGTTCTGTAAGCCACTCTTTAAGTCTTGGTTACAACATCGAGTTTAGTCTTTTTCTTTCAATCCATTCTCTAGTTCGTGACGTAGCTCTTATGGATTTATGCTTTACATTTTATTTTTCATCCTTAAATTGCTGAATTTTTTTTGTTAAATTTCTCCAGTAAAGAGATTTTTCTTGGTGATTTTCTCTAACAAAACAGAGAAAACCCCAATTTTCTTCTCCTCAGCTACGCACAGTAGCCCCCAATGGACACAGTCTAGTTATTCTTCTACATAACTTTGTTGCCCCAACCATGATGTGGTTGTTGTGTGAGACAGATACAAAGCTAGTAGCAACTGATACAGCTGTTGCAGAACTAACAATAGAAGATGCAGAGCAGGCAATAACTAGAGTAGCAAATGGAGAAGCCACGAACATAGCAACTGATACAGCTGTTGCAGAACTAACAATAGAAGATGCAGAGTAGGCAATAACTAAAGTAGCAAATGGAGAAGTCATGAACAATGGAATGAGACTAAGAAGAGTGATAAGGAAAACTAGCTGGTTGAAAGACTTCCAGTAATCATAAGAACATTCAAACTATTAGAAGGCTGGAGTTTCAGTTGCAGTTGTTATAAGCAAAATTGTTGCTATTCTGCTACAAGTAGTTGTAATATAGTTAGTTACAGATTAGCTAGCTAGTTAGCTAATGTTTTACTTTCTTTTTTACATTACTTTATTATTTTCATCAAATTCTATCCATGGCTGCTTCAACAAGATCCAAGGATCTTACATTGGACAACATAGCTGCACTGATCAAGGGGTCTCAAAGGGAACTACGTGAAGAATTTATGGCGTATTGTTTCTATCCATGATCAATTGCCTAAGTTGCAATCTTCTTCTCCTACTATAGTTAGTTACAGATTAGCTAGCTAGTTAGCTAATGTTTTACTTTCTTTTTTACATTACTTTATTATTTTCATCAAATTCTATCCATGGCTGCTTCAACATGATCCAAGGATCTTACATTGGACAACATAGCTGCACTGATCAAGGAGTCTCAAAGGGAACTAAGTGAAGAATTTATGGCGTATTGTTTCTATCCATGATCAATTGCCTAAGTTGCAATCTTCTTCTCCTAGTATGGCATCTACAGACGCAAATTGTATTCTTCCTGAATGTATGGATTCTCATCAGAATTCAAGTTTTAAGAATGTAAGTCTTAAGTGTCCTTGATTTGCAGAAGGTGATCCTACTGATTGGTTGTTTAGCGTGGAACAATATTTTTTGTTTCATAAAACATCAAATGCACAAAAATTAATTCTGGTTTCTTTTCATTTGAAGGGTGGACTTCTTCATGGTTTCAATGGATGTATAACACTAAACAATTGAGATCTTGGTCAGATTTTGTTTATGCTTTGAAGCAAAGATTTGGACCATTTGATTATCAGGATCCTTAGGGAACTTTATCCAAATTAACTCAAGTTGGTTATGCTCTTGATTACCAATCCCAGTTTGAAACTTTCTCTAATAAGGTGATAGGTCTGAGTGAGACATTCTGGAAAAGTTGTTTCATCTCAAGTCTAAAACCCATTATTAGAAGAGATGTGATTGCTCATAAACCCAATTCAATTCATGATGCTATTGCTTTGGCTCGTTTACAAGAGGAAAGGCTCAATGGCGTGAAAACTCCTTTAGGACTTGGCCTCCTAAAGCTTCTACACAACCCTCTCTTGTAGGCCCCAAACCAACATTACATGTTCTTCTTACAGTTCTCAATAAAATTCTTGTTAAAAGACTATCACCTCTTGAAATAAAACAAAGAAAGGAGAAAGGCTTATGTTTTAATTGTGATGAATGAATCACTCCTACACATAAATGCAAGAAGTAAATGGCTTTATTATTAATCGATGGTGACAGAGGGAGATACAGATGTTATAGAGGATCTTACATTGGAGGAGAATGGAACTGATATGAACATGGTCCTTGAAATTAACTTTCATGCCCTGACTTGTCATCAAACCCCAAAGAAATTTAGAATGTAAGGATTGGTGCTCCTTCAACCTTTCCAAGTCTTGGTGGATGGTGGTAGTGCCCACAACTACATACAAGAAAGAGTAGTACAGTTTTTAAAAATACCAATAACACCATCACATCACTTTGCAATACAAGTTGGAAATGGTGCAATGCTCTCCTGCTTAGGTATGTATACCAGTGCTTCCCTCACTCTTCAAAACCATACCTTTACTAGAGATTTCTTTGTTATATCCTTCCAAAGAGTTGATATAGTACTGGGAGTTCAGTGGTTATAGGAACTAGGTCCAATAACCACTGATTATGCTAATTTAACTATAGAATTTTTTGCTAGAAAGGACAATCTGTTCACTTAGAGGGTGACATGGGGTATAAACTTAATTTTATTATTACTAAGCAATTAAAATTTTTTTCTAGTAATGGTGGTATTGTTGCTTGTTTTCAGCATATGACTATGAAGATGTTTGATCTTGCTTGTTCATTATCTAGTTTCATTGATATTGATAACACTATATCACATACTCATTATGCCGATAAAGATGTCTTGCATGTTTTGGATGAATTTTCTCATGTTTTCATGGAACCTACTTCATTGCCTCCTATAAGGGACACTGATCATAGAATTGAGGTGGATCCTATGGTTAAACCAGTTAATATTTAGGCTTATAGGTACCTTATTTCCAGAAAACTGAGATTGAAAGGTTAGTAACAAAGATGCTTGGGGCTGATATTTATACAACCTAGTCACAGTGCTTATAGTTCACTAGTCTTACTAGTTAAAAAGAAAGATGGAACTTTGAGATTTTTTGGATTATAGGGGCCTCAATGATATCACTGTTAAAGACAAGTTTCCCATTTCAATAGTTGATGAGCTGCTAGATGAATTGTTTGGCGTAGAAATAGACTTAAGAGCAGGATACCATCAAGTGAGAATTCATTATGCTGACATGCATAAAATTGCATTCAAAACTCATAAATATAATTTTGAATTCCTTGTCATGCAATTTTGACTGACTAATGCCCCTTCAACTTTTCTAGTAACTATGAATCAGGCTCTACAGGCTTTTTCTAAGGAAATATGTCATTGTTTTCGACATTCTCATTTACAGTAAAACCATGGAGGATCATATTGAGCGTTTAAAGACTGTCTTAACTTGCTTGCAACAACTTTTTTTGTTTTCTAATTAGTTTAGAATTTTCTTAGGGTTGATTGGTTATTACAGAAAATTTATCAAAGGTTTTGCATCTACAGCTGCACCATTAACAAATCAATTGAAGAAAGATTATTTTCGTTAGGTTACTTAGGCTCAAGATTCATTCCACGACCTCAAAGTTTCCATGATCACAACTGATGAGTGCCAAATATTGCATATTTTGGCCACTTAATTTACATTTGTTAGCTTAGGAATTTGTTACTTTGAGTTTTAGTAGACAAAGGTCAAGCTGAAGATGTCTAGTGCGCTCGAGCGCACCAGACTTGCGATCGAGCGCAAGTGCGCACTTGCGACATCCCACATCGGTTAAAAATGCTTTGCAGTGCACCACGAGCGCACTAGACTATGACTGAGCGCACTCAGGCAGTATCCCACATTGAATTTGAAACACATTGTACTTCAGGAATTCCCTATAAAAGCCCCATCTCACTTCATCATTCGGTGTGCAATCTGGAGGACTTCTGCTAGCATTCTGGTGGATCTCGAAGGCTTTGCTACCATGAGGGGAAGCGCCGCCCAACAATGAGTGAAATTTCTCCCAATATATAGTCAGTTTTAATTTATTTCTTTTTTAAGTTTTAAAGTTTAATGTTTAGCACTTTTATTGTGAACTTTAGTTTCATAATTATGAGAGGTTAAAATCTTTATCTAAGGTTGAAGATGAAGCCTCGCCATTGTTTGGCATAATATTTTCAGATTTGTTTATACAATTCTGATATTTTTAGTATAAATGTTCTGTTCAATTATTTTAGTAAAATCTTATGATTGATTGTTTTTAAATTATTAAATTGGATATTCCTTGTGTTTCATTTGCCGGATACGACGGATCATTCAAATTAGATTAGATTTCCTTTGTGATTTGTAAATTAAACGAATACATTGGATGGTTTTGGTTTAATTTGGGTATTTTCCATGATTTGTATAATGGTGGATTCATGAAATTTTTTGATTACTTTTATATAGAACATGAAAATATATGCTTTACTTTGGTGGGGTGGATTCAGAAACCTTAGTATCTTTATCATTTGTTTTTAAATCAATTTAGTTTAGTTTATTTTGTTTGCAACATACAATTACAAATTTGGAACTAGGTTAAAATAGACTTAGTTTAGATTAAAATATATTTTCACAACACAATTCCTCGTGGATTCGACCCCGCACTTGCACGTACTATATTGTAGACGACTCGTGCGCTTGCGAGTAATTTAAAACTCACAACAAGTTTTTGGCACCGTTGCCGGGGAATTGTTTAGTTTGTGAAATTTTTCTTTGAATTTATTTTATTTTTCTGCTAGTTTAGTTAGCATTTTTGTTTTGTTTTATTCTTGTTTTGTTTATTTGTTTCTATTTGCAATTGCCCATAAAAAAATAAAAAAATAATAAAAATAAAATTTTAAAAAAAATGTGGATGAATCCAGCGCCGGTTTCACAGTCTTTAGAGGACTCTCTCAAGGATTTCATGAAGATGACCGACCAGTCCATCAATGCAGCCACTACATTCAATGTTGAGAGCTGTTCCATCTGTGCTAGCCCTATACATTTAACATAGAATTGTCCATCTATGCCAGCTTTTTTCGAGTATCCCATGGAACAAATGAACGCTTTCAATGACTATTGGTGGCAATTAAATGGATCTTACTCCGAGACGTACAATCCAGGGTGGCGGAACCACCATAACTTTTCATAGAAGCAGAACCAACTGATGAATCAGGGAGGAACCCCTCATCATTCTCACAATCAATACCTTCCCGGATTTCCTCCACCAGTTCCAAGTTATGGTCGCTCAGCCCATCCAGCACCATCACTTGCTTACCATGCTCCCACTCAAGCATCAGCGCCGGTTTCACAGTCATTGGAGGACACCTTTAAGGAGTTCATGAAGATGATCGGCCACTCCATCAGCGAAGTAAGAAGTGCACAAATAGTAAACACCCAAGCGATTGCCAAGTTAGAGAGTCAAATGGATCAAATCGCAAGTCACGTGGGTGAAGGAGAGAAGGGAAAGTTCCCCAGTCAACCTGTGCCGAACCCGAAGGAACAGTTTGCGGTGGAAAATTCATCGACTCCTACGCACGAACAGGAACAAGTGCAATCGATTGCCATATTGAGGTCTGGGAGACAAGTGGACAATCAAGTGGAAGAGAACCCTGCTATGCAGTAAGGGCAAGAAAGTGGCAATAAGAAGAAGAGAGATACTGAGCCATCTACAACCACACCTATTATTAAGGATCTTTCTGGGTTGTTTGTACGTAAAGAACCTTATCCTGAGAGATTATAAGTGCCCAAGAAAGGAGGGCAGTCTGAGGACATGGAGGAGAAGCTTTGCTCAGTTTGAAGAGGATTTGGATTTAGATAAGCTACTTGAGCAAGCAAATGCTATCTTGGAGTCTACGTCTCGAGAGAGCAGTAAGACGGAGGAGACTGTGGGTGAATCAAGCATTGAGGACCCCCTAGTGGCATGCTTTGCTCAGTTTGGAGAGGATTTGGATTTGGATAAGTTGCTTGAGCAAGCAAATACTACTTTGGAATCTGCTTCTCAGAAGAGCAGTGAGACGGAGGGGACCACATCACCTGAACCCCCCAAGAAGGAAGTTAAGCCTTTACTGAAAAATCTTAAGTATAAGTGCTGTGCAGGTATCTGCCTAAATAAATAAGCAAATAATCGTACTTATTTTACTTGCAAGTGCACAAGGTCAACAGTAGCATAGTGTGCAAATGCACGATCATCTCCACAGGGATTGGTAAAGTTCGATTTAGAATTAGTTTCGAAATAATGAAATAAAAACAAGAGAAATAAATATTGAGTTTGAAATAATAAAGATAAAGGTGTAGGGACTTGACATCCACCACCAATTATACTACCACAACAAAACAATATGCCAATGCTTTACTCATGCTAGGATTACCTACTGTTTGTCAACCTAAGGGCATGGTATCTACTCCTTAAGCTATTGATTTCCCTATGCAACAAGTTAGGCATGGTATCTACTCTAACTCTTTTCTTTCTTAAAGGATTTAGCATGGTGTATATTGAGTTGTTTCTTAAGAGAGCATAGGATCTGTGGAAATCGACAACCACACGAGACCTAGGGCATGGTATCTACTCCTGGTTTCCCATGTTGATTAACCCAAGAAGCTGGTGTGGATTTCTTTTGTTACTATTGTTGAACCTAAGACTTGGTCATCCAAATTGATTTAACTAACTAATCCATACCAAAAACCCAAGTCTCGTGTGTTGGAAATCACCTTGACAAGATGCCCAGGTGGTGATCTTCCAAACACCCAAGTCTAGAATGACTTGTAGAAAGAATTTCAGCAATCAAACACAAGAACAGAAAATCAAAGAACTAAAGAAGACAAGCAATTTGTTATCGAGGTTCGGCAATGCGCCTATGTCCCCGTGAGTTCCTCCGAACTCTCTGCACTAAATCAATGGTTCTTTATAATTCAGCAACCCTCTCCAAGAAACCTCAAGTTCTTGAAGGAACCAAGAAGAGAACGAGAAAATGATAGACCTATTACAATGCTTCCTATCAATTCTCTACTACCCTCTCTTCTTTATAACCAGCCTCTCTACAATGAGTCCCTCTTGTATGTCTGTGTCTTTGCACTCTCACACAATTCTCTCATTCACACACATGTCTCACAAATTACATCATCACATTCTTGTGTCTTTTTTGTTGTTGTTGAGATTGAACCTAGGTGACCCTTTATATAGTGCACCAACTTCTTGTCCAATCTTGTGTGTCATTCTCCACCCTTAGATCTTGATGACCACTTAACCATGGCCCTCCATCAATCCTAAGTGGTACTGTGCGTTTTAACCTTGCATTCACACACCTAAGAGAAGGCTAAAGCATGCTGTCTATGTGTGCCGGTCAAAGCTGCAGCTTTGAGTTTCTGTCCCTTGTGCTATTCCTATCAGGTTCCAGCACTGCAGCACGGCGCTGCAGCTTTGAGTTTCTGTCGCGTTCCAGTGCTGCAGCACTACACTGCAGCTTTGAGTTGCTGTCCCCTTCACACAACACTCTTCTGCTTATGTGCAGAAGTGCGCACACTACACACATATGTGTAGCCTTCTAACTTGCTGAAATTTGATCCTCCACCTTTGGTTTAGACTTTAACCATCTTTAAACCATACTTGGACCTGTTCAAACCTTAACCATGTTTGAACCATGTTTAAACCTTAGACAAATGCCAAAAATCTCTACCTTTGTCTAAGCGTTTAAACCCGAACCATTGTGTAGAGACCTTTGGGATCCAAACTCATATTGAGTTATCAATCAACTGACTCCATTCCTAAGAAGTCCAAGGCAATGATTGGACCTTCTTAGAGGTAGAACCTTGGTGCCTAAATCTACAGGACTTTCCTCCGTGGTCTTCTTGTCAACATGAATGCATCATTTCGTACCATTTTCTGGAATGTAATGATACCGAACATCCATATGCTTTGTCCCCTCATGGAACACTGGATTCCTCCATAAGTGCCACACACTTTGGCTATCCAAAGATACCACAACCTGCTCTTTTAGGACCTCCCACTCGTCCAACAACCCTTTACACCCCATAGCCTCCTTTATGGCTTCCATAGCCGTTATGTATTATGCCCCGGTTGTTATGAGTGCTACCATTGGCTGCCACTGAGCCTTCAAATACCTCAGTAACTACTTCATCCCAAGCCAATGCTTCTTTCCAGGATTACTCACAAATTTGCTGAGAACACCCATTGCCCAAGAAACCCTCAACCGGTTTCTCTCCTTTTCTTGGATTATACATATCCCAAGGATCTTTTGTGTAAGGCTGAGATCCTTCCTCTCGAACTCCTCACTGAGTTGAGATGTAAACCTTTCCATCATCTTACTGCTGTTCTAAACCAACAGCCCATTAGTGATATAGGTGAGGATACTCACCATCTTTTCCACTTTGTGTCTAAGTGAGAAAGTTTTTGTGAAACCTATGTCTTCTCTTCTTGTGAACCCATTCGCCACCAGCCTAGCCTTGTTCCGGACTTCATCTCCTGGAGGGTACCATTTTTTGACCTTGTAAGTCCACTTATAATCCACAACTCTCTGATTTCCCGAAATGTGCACCAATTCCCAGAAGTTGTTCTTCCTCAAAGAATCCATTTCTTCCTTCATAGCTAGCTTCGATCTTGGCGAAACCTTACATCCCATGTAAGTCCTTTGTTCACTCATCTCTCCTTCTGTCCAAGGAGCTGCTGAATCCGTAGCATCTGCAAACCCATATCTTGAAGGTGGTCCGACCAGCCTTCTTTCCCGGTCTTTTGTGAGCTGATAGTCCTTCCGACTTGCTGCATCAACCTCTTCTAGTTCAGCCTCCTCTTGAGTGCCCTGAGCATGGCCTTCATCCAAGGGCTCTACCTGGTTTGAACCCTCTTGCCTCCTCTGCTCTACCTGAACCGAGTTCTCCTTGATGTGATGCTCCACAAAAACCAAACTGGTTTGCTCACTAGCCCCTGCAGGGTTAGTTTCTTCCAAATAGGGAAATAACAATTCATTAAAATGAACATCCCTACTTATAATGAGTTTCAATCCTTCTAAGGACCACAACCTATACCCCTTAGCCCCTTCCCCATATCCTAGAAACACATATTTTCTAGATCCTGGGCTAAGCTTATCTTCCTTTTGTTGTGCATACGCAGCACAACCAAAAGTCCTAAGGTTGTCCAACTCAAGGGGTTTTCCACTCCATATCTCTATGGGAGTCTTTTGATACACAATCCTAGAGGGTGATCTATTCACCAAGTATGTAGCAGTAGACAGCTTCTCCCCAAAAACATTCGGGTAATCTGGATCCATTTAACATGCACCTAACCTTTTCCATAAGGGTCTTATTCATCCACTCAGCAACTCCACTTTGCCGAGGGGTTTCCACAACCGTCCTATGTCTTAGAATCCCATTTAACCTACAAAATTGATCAAGTTCTTGGTTAAAAATTTCTAATCCATTATCGGTTCTTATCCCCTTAACTACCCTACCCATTTGAGTCTCAACCAGCCCTTTCCACACCACTAATTTATTCAAGGCATCTGATTTATTTCTAACCAAATAAACCCACTCTCTTCTTAAATAATTATCAATTAAAGACAGAAAGTAAATGTTACCTCCCTGTGTTGGTGTCCTTGCTGGTCCCCAAAGGTCCGCATGAATGTAGTCAACAATGCCCTTAGACTTGTGCACTCCGGTATTGAAGCTCACCGATGTTGCTTCTCAAGATCACAACACTCGTAAAAATCAAGTTCCTCTACTTTGTCTCCACCAAGTAGGCCATCCTTGCTGAGAACTTGCAGTCCCTCTTCGCTCATATGTCCCAAGCAAGTGTGCCAAAGGGCTACCTTATCCATCTCAACCATCAAGCTTGCTGCTTGATCATTGATTTCTGTCTCTCCGATCATCTCATAGAGTCCATCGTTTCTTGCTGCCTTGATCACTACCAAAGATCCCTTGACCACCTTGTTCTTTCCTCCCTCTATCTTGCGTGTGTACCCTATGGAATCTAGCTGCCCCAATGAGATCAAATTCCTCCTCAAATCTGGAACATACCTCACATTTTCTAGCAGCCTTGTCATTCCATCAAACATCCTCACCTGGATGTCTCCTATGCCTCTCACTTGGTAAGAAATTCCATTCCCCAAGAAAACCTTTTCATCATTGGTTTCCTTGAAATTCTTGAACCAACTCCGATAAGGGCACATGTGATGAGTGCACCCGGTGTCCAAGATCCATTTCCTACTGCCTTCTTGCCCTTTGCTCACACCCGAGCACACAACAAGAACATCATCATCTTGCTGTTCTGTTTTGGCAACCGAAGCCTCTCCATTCTTGGTATGACTTCCTCCTCTATCCCTTTACATCTTCTTGCAATCTTTCTTGACATGACCCTTCTTATGGCAGTAGTAGCAGCTCTTCCCTCCAAATCTCAGTTTGGAATGCATTCTCCCATGGCTTTCTCCTTTATCTCTATCCCGACAGTAGCCATGCATGCTGCTGTGCACTCTCCTATAGCTCTCTCCTCTACCTTTGTCCCGGTAGTAGCCATGCATGCTGCCATACCAAGTTGCTGGCCTTCTTTTAAAGAACATCCCTTTACCACTTTATGCACTCCTGATCTTGGCATCAAGATCATCTTGCAATTCTTTCTTAGGATCAAATTTAAAAGCAAAGATTTGTTTACGAAGATACCTTTTATTAGGGAGAGTCTTGGCAAGAAACAACTCATCTAGTTTCTTCTATATTGCAGCTGGATCTTCCGAGTCTCCGCACTCCCTTGTGACATTATCTGACATGTACAAGAAAATGGTGCTGTAAGCCATCTTCTTCATCTAAATCCACTGGTCCTCCATGGTACTTGCTGGAAAAGCATCATCTTCTCCAAGAACCAAGTCCACTTTCTGTTGCACTAGAACCGCCTTGATCTTTCGCTTCCAAAGGGCAAAATCTCCCTTTCCATCAAACTTCTCAATACCAAAATTTGAAGCCATATTTGCAGAAAAGATCCCCAATTTATACACTACCCACAAATGCTTTCTTCAACCTCAAGAACACAGATCGAAGACGGATCTTAATACCGTTCTTGAATCAACTTTCAAGAACACAACCGGATCTTGACCTTTACACCGTTCTTGAATCACCCAAGAAGTTTAATCTTTGATTCTTGGAGTCTTGGCTCCGTACCTTCTACTTCTTACTTCGATAACCAGCTGTGCAGCTCTGATTCTACTGACCAAAGCTCTGATACCACTATTGGAAATCACCTCGACAAGATGCCCAGGTGGTGATATTCCAAACACCCAAGTCTAGAATGACTTGTAGAAAGAATTTCAGCAATCGAACACAAGAACAGAAAATCAAAGAACTAAAGAAGACAAGCAATTTGTTATCGAGGTTCGGCAATGTGCCTACGTCCCCATGAGTTCCTCTGAACTCTCTGCACTAAATCAATGGTTCTTTACAATTCAGCAACCCTCTCCAAGAAACCTCAAGTTCTTGAAGGAACCAAGAAGAGAACGAGAAAGTGATAGACCTATTACAATATCAATTCTCTACTACCCTCTCTTCTTTACAACCAGCCTCTCTACAATGACTCCCTGTGTCTTTGCACTCTCACACAATTCTCTCATTCACACACATGTCTCACAAGTTACATCATCACATTCTTGTGTCTTTTTTGTTGTTGTTGAGATTGAACCTAGGTGACCCTTTATATAGTGCACCAACTTCTTGTCCAATCTTGTGTGTCATTCTCCACTCTTAGATCTTGATGACCACTTAACCATGGTCGTCCATCAATCCTAAGTGGTGCTGTGCATTTTAACCTTGCATTCATGCACCTAATATAAGGCTAAAGCATGCTTTCCATGTGTGCCGGTCAAAGCTGCAGCGCTGCGCTGCACCTTTGAGTTTCTGTCCCTTGTGCTATTCCTACCAGGTTCCAGCACTGCAGCACGGCACTGCAGCTTTGAGTTTCTGTCGTTCCAACATCGCAGCATTGAGTTGCTGTCCCCTTCACACAACACCCTTCTGCTTGTGTGCAGATGTTCGCACACTAGTGCGTATAACCTTCCCTTGCTCCAAAATGAAGCACACACATGTGTGCAGCCTTCTAACTTGTTGAAATTTGATCCTCCACCTTTGGTTTAGACTTTAACCATATTTGAACCATACTTGGACCTGTTCAAACTGTTGTGAGTTTTAAATTACTCGCAAGCGCACGAGTCGTTTGCAGTATAGCGTTGTGCAAGTGCGAGGTCGAATCCACAGGGAATTGCGTTGTGAAAATATATTTTTAATCTAAACTAACTTTATCTTAACCTAGTTCCGAATTTTGAATGATAATTTGCAAAACAAATTAAAACTAAATTAAATTGATTTAAAATCTAATAATAAAAACACTAAGGTTTCCGAATCCACCCCACCAAAGTTAAGCATATATGTTCTAAAAATATAGCCTACCAAAAGATTCCATGAATCCAACTATAAGACAAAAATCAAAGAATATCTCAATTAAACCAAAAGCGTCCAATGTATCCGCTCTTAACAAATCACAAAGGAAATCCAATTTAATCGAAAAGCATTCAATGTATCCATCAAATGAAACACAAGGAATATCCAACAGACAATTTAAACTCAATAAATTATAAGATTAAATCAAATAATTGACAGAACATTTATACTAAAAATTATCAGATTTGTACAAGCAAATCTGAACTACTACGCCAAACAACGGCGGGGCTTCATCTTCGACCTTAGCTGAAGAGTCTAGCCACTCATAACTATAAAACTATAATAAAAAGTGCTAAAAATTTAAACTAAAACAACTGAATATAAAGAAATAAATAAACATCTTTACACGGGAGAAATTCCACTAGCTGACGGGCGGCGCTTCCCCTCGTGGTAGCAATGCCTTCGGGATCCACCAGAATGTTGGCGGACGTCCACTGGTAAACACGAAAATGGCTCAGGAATTGTACACTGAATGATGAAGCCAGATGGTGTTTATATAGGGGAAGACCCGGAGCAATATGGGTTGCAGATTCGATGTGGGATACTGCCCGTGTGCGCTCGATCGCAGTGTGGTGCGATCGATCGCAGTTACGATCGATCGCATGTCTTGTGCGCACGATCTCATGTGCGCTCGATCGCATGTCTACTACGATCGATCGCAGATTCACTGAACTTCAAATATTTCGATGTGGGATGTTGACTATTCGCTCGTTCGTAGGCAGGTGCGCTCGAGCGCAGGTGCGCTCGATCACAAATCTCGTGCGATCGATCGCAATGTCTTCAGAAGCTTCACATCTCCTGAAATGCTTTACTTTCTCCACAAACCTGTAAAAATACACAAAACACAAGAAAGACGTAAAATAAAGTGAAATACTACTAACTAAGAGCATAACAAATATAAGTTAAGGGTCTAAAATATGCAATATTTAAGACTCATCAAATACCCCCAAACTTATATTTTGCTAGTCCCTTAGCAAAACAAAATAAAAGACTCAATGAAAAACAAAGAACATAAAGATAAAGTCATCACTCATGGTATCCAAAAATTTAAGGAGCACACATCACCATGATTTTCATTCATAAGCAAGCTTAAAAAGGTAAACCCATCTTCACAATGAATAGAAATGTTAAAATCTAATTACTTACAAAAGGCAGGATAAGGCATCACAAGCTTGAATCAGTGTAAGGTGAATTAGCATATAAAAATGAAGCTTCCAAGTAACTCTAATGTGTAAGGTCTCCATGTCTCAAGATTCACCGAATTTCCCATCAAAAATGAACGAAAAGGCATAGTTTTTATCTCTTTTTTTTTCTTTTTATTTTTTTTAACAATAATAAGGCACGACTATGTTTAGTTCCCTTAAGCTTTCTAATTGACCCATGTAGCGAGTGTTGAGTCAATGACTCCCAAACCAGATGGTTTTAGGGCATTAGGTGTACAGACACCCCTAAGGACTTACTAACTCGAGTCAAAAAGGCTACGAAAATAAACCAGCCTTAATACTACCAAGCAAAATTCCACCTTTTGACGTGAACACTCACTGCTTACTGAGGCAAGAGGTCCAGTTACTCAGCAGAAAGTTTATTGATAATGAAATTTTTTTTTATTTTTTTTATGCTTTTCTATGCCCAAGAGTTCATCCAACAAGTCATCCAGTTTCAGTTAAGATAAGGAAAAATACACATTAAAATCACGTGTCATACCTCACATAATTTGTGCTAATGTGCTCGTGTTAGATTAGATCAAACATGTGAATTCTCAAAATGCCTAAAGTAAGTAACTAAATTTTAAAAATTTATCACCAGATCATGTGTTCAAAATGTTAAGCTCACCAATGACATCACATCACAGAAAATGTTTAGATCAACTAAAATTTCACGATAACATGAGCATACATTTATCTCTATTACGAAAAGACAACAAATTAGGACAAAGTGTGTGATGTGTCTCCCATACCCCCAAACTTAAATTACACATTGACCCCAATGTGTGACTAATATGGAAAGAGCTGACTTGAGATATGGAGAACTATCTGGACTGGTATGGCTCATAGCATACCCCCAAACTTGAACTGAAGTACGCTTTGTCCCTGAAAAATAAAAACTGGAAAACAAAAAAAATACTGGAAACAAACATTAATCATAAAAATGCGAAATAATAAATAAACAAAAGAAAAGATAAGCTGTGGGGTGCCTCCCATGAGCGCTAAGTTTAACGTCTTCAGCTAGACCCAACATTAGTAAACAGGCCGAACTAAGCACTCCACCATCTGATCAATAAATGGGAATGGAAAATGATCAAGCCTAGTGGCAGCATTCAATTTACGGTAGTCTAGACACTTTCTCCATCTTGACTGCACTTGAGTTGGAACCAACTCGTCGTCTTTATTTACTACCGTCAATTCAGCACGTTTGGGCACGACTTTAATCAGGCTCACCCCCTTGTTATCAGAGATGGGATAAATGATCCCTGCCTCTAACAGCTTAATATCTTCTGCCCTCACAACCTCTTGCATAGCAGGGTTGAGCCTTCTTTGTGGCTCCCTCGATGGCTTGGCATTCTCCTCTAACTGTATCGTGTGTATTACCAACGAGGGGTTGATTCCCTTGACATCCTCAATAGTCCAGCCTATAGCTTCCTTATGCTCTCTTAAGACGTCCAATAATTTCTCCTCTGGAGCATCACCCAAATCTAAAGCTATCATTATAGGCAAAGAATCTGCTGGACCTAGGAACTTATACTTATGATTGTCCGATAAAGGCTTAAGTTCCTTCTTGTGAGGTTCAGGTGTTGTGGTTTCCTCCGCCTCACTGATCTTTAGAGGAGCAGACTCCAAAGTAGCATTTGCTTGCTCAAACAACTTATCTAAACCCAAATCCTCTTCAAATTGAGCAAAGCATGCCTTCAGGGGGTCATCAATACGTGATTCATCCATAGTCTCCTCCGTCTCACTGTTCTTCTGAGGATCAGACTCCAAAATGGCATTCACTTCCTCTAGTAACTTATCTAAGCCCAAGTCCTCTCCAAAGTGAGCAAAGCATGCCTCCAGGGGATCCTCAAACTCCTCTCCTTTCTTGGCCGCTTGTAGTCTCTCAGGGTAAGGCGCTTTAGGTAAGAATGACCTAGAGAGATCCTTAATAATACGAGTGGCTGTAGATGGCTCAGCATCTCTCTTCTCATTGTTGCCACTCTCTTGCCCTTGGTGCATAGCAGGGTTCTCTTCCACTTGATTGTCCACTTGTCTCCCAGACAAGTATGGGACAATTGATTGCACTTGTTCCTGCCAATGCATAGGAGTTGATAAATTTCCCACCGCAAACTGTTCCTTTGGGTTAGGATCAGGTTGACTAGGGAACTCTCTTTCCTCTCCTTCACCCACGTAACTTGCGATTTGATCAATTTGACTCTCTAGCTCGGCAATCGCTTGGGTGTTTTCTATGGTTGCACTCATCACTTCACTCATAGATTGGCTAGTCGTTTTCATGAAATCATTTAGTGCGTCCTCCAATGACTGTGAAACCGATGCTGGCACTTGAATTGGAGCTTGGTAAGCGGGTGATGGTGCTGGATAGGCATAACTTGGGATTGGTGGAGGAAATTCGGGAGGGTATTGATTGTGAGCATGATAAGGGGCTCCTCCCTGATTCATCAGTTGGTTCTGCTCCCATGAAAAATTAGAGTGGTTCCACCACCCTGGATTGTATGTTTCGGAGTAAGATCCATTTGATTCCCAACAACAGTCATTGAAAGCATTCATTTATTCCATGGGGTACTCGGCATAAGCCGACATTGATGGATAATTCTGTGTTAGATGCATGGGACTAGCACAGATGGAACAGCTATCAACATTGAATGTGTTGGCAGCATTGAGGGACGGACTGGTCATTTTCATGTACTCCTTAATGGTGTCCTCTAAAGACTGTGAAACCGGCGCTGGATTCATCCACATAAAATTTTTTTTTAAACAAAAAAAAAAACTAACTAGTAGAAAAATAAAATCATTTTAGACCAAAAATTTTCACAAACCAAACAACTCCCCGGCAACGGCGCCAAAAACTTGTTGTGAGTTTTAAATTACTCGCAAGCGCACGAGTCGTTTGCAGTATAGCGTTGTGCAAATGCGAGGTCGAATCCACAGGGAATTGCGTTGTGCAAATATATTTTTAATCTAAACTAACTTTATCTTAACCTAGTTTCGAATTTTGAATGATAATTTGCAAAACAAATTAAAACTAAATTAAATTGATTTAAAATCTAATAATAAAAACACTAAGGTTTCCGAATCCACCCCACCAAAGTTAAGCATATATGTTCTAAAAATATAGCCTACCAAAAGATTCTATGAATCCAACTATAAGACAAAAAACAAAGAATATCTCAATTAAACCAAAAGTGTCCAATGTATCCGCTCTTAACAAATCATAAAGGAAATCCAATTTAATCGAAAAGTATTCAATGTATCCATCAAATGAAACACAAGGAATATCCAATAGACAATTTAAACTCAATCAATTATAAGATTAACTCAAATAATTGACAGAACATTTATACTAAAAATTGTCAGATTTGTACAAGCAAATCTGAACTACTACTACGCCAAACAACGGTGGGGCTTCATCTTCGACCTTAGTTGAAGAGTCTAGCCACTCATAACTATAAAACTATAATAAAAAGTGCTAAACATTTAAACTAAAACAACTGAATATAAAGAAATAAATAAACAACTTTACATGGGAGAAATTCCACTCGCTGACGGGCGGCGCTTCCCCTCGTGGTAGCAATGCCTTCGAGATCCACCAGAATGCTGGTGGACGTCCACTGGTAAACACCAAAATGGCTCAGGAATTGTACACTGAATGATGAAGCCAGATGGTGTTTATATAGGGGAAGATCCGGAGCAATATGGGTTGCAGATTCGATGTGGGATACTGCCCGTGTGCGCTCGATCGCAGTGTGGTGCGATCGATCGCAGTTACGATCGATCGCATGTCTTGTGCGCACGATCTCATGTGCGCTCGATCGCATGTCTACTACGATCGATCGCAGATTCACTGAACTTCAAATATTTCGATGTGGGATGTTGACCATGCGCTCGTTCGTAGGCAGGTGCGCTCGAGCGCAGGTGCGCTCGATCACATATCTCGTGCGATCGATCGCAATGTCTCCAGAAGCTTCACATCTCCTGAAATGCTTTATTTTCTCCACAAACCTGTAAAAATACACAAAACACAAGAAAGACGTAAAATAAAGTGAAATACTACTAACTAAGAGCATTACAAATATAAGTTAAGGGTCTAAAATATGCAATATTTAAGACTCATCACAAACCTTAACCATGTTGGAACCATGTTTAAACCTTAGACAAATACCAACAACATGCATACGTTGATCAAACACACATATATGAGGAATTTAAATAAACAAAGGCATTAATCAAGTCAAGCAACAACATGAATATCGTAAAGGTGCCAATATTGAATTATTAAATAAACATAATTAAGGCTTCAACCAAGCCTTTACTAAAAGGTTAGTTACACATAATAAAATAAATTAAAGAAGAAACCCAAGAGAAGAGTCGTCAATTCTCCTCCATAGTCTCCTTCTCCGGTCTTCCCGAACAAAAACTAAACTAAAGGGAAGATATGCTCCTCAAAAGGGAGATATTGTTTCTGTGTTTTACAAGTCTATTTATAGGGTTCTAAGGACACTTGGAAACCCTAAACTCCAAAACAGGTCTCTAACCCTACTTTCCAAAATAGGTATTGCTATTTTTACTATTAAGTGTCGTACGTGTGCGCTCGAGCGCAAGAGAGAGATCGCAGTCTCTTGCTCTCAAACACAACCTTTTTCTTGTGTACGAGCGTAGATTGTGCTCGATCTTGGCTTGGGCACTGGGCGCTGGTGTGCTCGATTGCAGCTCCTCTGCACTCGATCGCACTAAGCAACTGATAGATTTTCCAGATTTGCTCTTTGAGCTTCAAAATGCTTCCTTTTCTCCAAGAACCTATAAAAACCCATAAAACATAGAAATGAAGTAAAATAGCATAAAATACGCACACTAAGGGCTTAACAAATGTAAATTAAAAGGCTTAAATATGAATATTTAAGCCCCTGTCACATCCCCAAACTTACATATTGCTAGTCCTTTAGCAATACGAAACTTAAAACTAAATAAAAAACAACAAAGATAAATTCAACATTCATGTTTTATTTAAAAACTTGGGTTGCACAGAAAACCATGATGATAGTTCATGAGTAAGCTTATAATAAAAACACATTTTTGCAATGAATAAGGATTTTAAAAGTTCATGTTACTTATACAAGGCTAGTTTAAGGCATCACAAGTTGACTTAGTGTATGTGGTGGATTAGCACAAAAAAGATGGAACTTCCAAATATTTCTAATGTATAGTGTTTCGGTGTCCAAACCTTCATCGAATTCCTTGTTAGACAAAACAAAAATGGCAAATTTTTTACTTCTTTTCTTTTTACTTCATCATGAGATCTTTGCCAATTGAGTTCCATTAAGCTTTCTAATTGACCCTTGTAGCGAGTGTTTAGCCAATGACTCCTAAACCAGATGGTTCTAAGGCATTAGGTGTGAAGACACCCCTAAGGACTTATTAACTCGAGTAAAAAAGGCTACGAAACTAACAGGTCTTAATGCTTCTAAGCAAAAATCCTCACCTTTTGACGTGAACACTCACTGCTTACTGAGGCAAGAGGTCAAGTTACTCAGTGAAAATTTTTATGATCATTAAATGCTTAATCTCCACCTTTTGACGTGAACACTCAATTCTTACTGAGGCAAGGGGTCTAGTTACTCAGCGAAAATTTTATTTAATGATCATTAGGAGCATTTTATTTTCTCTTTTTGCATGATGGACATTTTTCTCTTTATTTGTCTATGCTAAAGTGTTTATCTAACAAGTTATTTGATTACGGTTAAGTCATGGAAACATATATATTATAATTACATGTCATACTCCACACAAATGCGTGCTAATGTGCTCGTGTTAGATCTGGATGAAACTCGTGAATTCTTAAGTGCCTTGAGGTAGGTAACTAACTTATAAAATTCTTATTACTAGACTATTTGTTCTAGATTGTAAGATTACTAATGAAGTATTATCATAAAATTTGTTGTAAACAACCAAAATTTTTCATTAAATATGAATATGCATTTATCTAAAAAAAAAAACTGGGACAAAGTGTGTGAATGTGTCTCCTATACCCCTAAACTTAAATTACACATGGTCCCCAATGTGTGAATAACATGGAAAGATCTGACCTGGGAGATGGACAGTTAGCTGGGTCGGCATGGCTCAAAACATACCCCCAAACTTGAACGGATGCACACATTGTCCCTATAAAAGAGAAACTAACGTAATACGGGAAAACAAGAAGTACTAAAAATAAATACGTAAAACAATAAAAATAAAAGGATAAGCTATGGGCTGCCTCCCATGAGCGCTAAGTTTAACGTCTTCAGCCGGACTAAGCCTTATTTTTCCCCAAAACTAAGATTGGCAGCAACTAGCCCAGGTGGTGTTTTATTCCCTCCCATAGAAGCATAAGTTAATTACTCTGGCAATTTCTTGAATTCCAAGTTAGGTACCTATACAATAAAAGGGAAAAAAATAATATTAGTAGGCACATAAGGGTCAAATGGATCGGTGTACTTACTTAAATGCTTTGGAGAGGTCTCAAGGAGGTGCACAGTGTCGATGATGTCATCAGTAACATCCTCACATTTAGGCTCAATATCTAATCCTTTGAGACAATGGGTGAGGGTGGTCTCCAATGGATTAATGTGATGGACATAACAAACTTGCTCAACAACACCTTACTGTCATTCACTAAGCTCTTTAGCTAATTGCCCCACTTGTACTTCCAATCTTTGAATGGCTTGCTCTTGCTTTGCAATGATTTCCCTTTGCTCAGTCCGGAATTGTCTTTACTCTGCCATAAAATATTCTTGTGAAGTCATCAAGTACCTTACAAGACTCTCTAGGTCACTTTACTTTGATTTCGGAACTGATTGGGTTGCTGGTTAGGAATTACTTTGCTGCCCTTGAAGGTTCAAGGCATTTTGTTCGTTGCTCCATGAGAAATTGGGGTGGTGTCTCCATCTAGGATTGTAGGTATTTGCATATATGTTGTAGTTGTTCGGTGCCGCATAATTTGCTTACTCTTGATCTGCAGATGAATACAAAGGGCAAGTGTCAGTAGTGTGATTAAAATGAGAACATATAGCACATACCTGGAGTGGTTTGGCTCGCGGACTAGGTGTGATGTTTTGAGTAGTCATGACGTTTATGAGCATATATAGCTTCCTCTCAATAGCATCTAGACAAGCATATCTAGCTTCCGCCATTGGTGCTTTTCCCTCGATTGAATTAGTTAAAAAACTTTAGTGTAGCAGTTTCAGTAGTACTTCTCGGGTACTCTCTGGAGCTGTTGCGCTTGAGCGCATCAAGAACAACTCTCGATCGCATTGGGTTGCGCTCCATCGTACCAAGGGGTGTGCTCGATCGCATTGAGGACAGAAACTCTGCCTCTGCACACCTGAACAAAAACAGAAAACAAAAAGAAGGAATAAATCTGATTTTTAATAAAAATAAAAAATAAAACTGAACAGAATAAAATAAAATAAAACTAACAAAAATAATTCCAAAAAGAAATTTAGCACAGTCCTCGGCAAAGTCAAAAACTTGTTGTGTGTGTATCTGCCTAAATAAATAAACAAATAATCGTACTTGTTTTACTTAAAAGTGCACAAGGTCAACAGTAGCATAGTGTGCGAATGCAAGATCATCTCCACAGGGATTGTTAAAGTTCGATTTAGAATTAATTTCAAAATAATGAAATAAAAACAAGAGAAATAAATATTGAGTTTGAAATAATAAAGATAAAGGCATAGAGTCTTGATATCCACCACCAATTATGCGACCACAACAAAACAATATGCCAATGCTTTACTCATGCTATGATTACCTACTGTTTGTCAACATAAGGGCATGGTATCTACTCCTTAAGCTATTGATTTCCCTAAGCAACGAGTTAGGCATGGTATCTACTCTAACACTTTTCTTTCTTAAGGGATTCAACATGTTGTATATTGAGTTATTCCTTAAGAGAGCATAGGATCTGTGGAAATCGACAACCACACGAGACCTAGGGCATGGTATCTACTCCCAGTTTCCCATGTTGATTAACCCAAGAATCTGGTGTGGATTTCTTTTGTTACTATTGTCGAACCCAGGACTCGGTCATCCAAATTGATTCAACTAACTAATCCATACCACATGCATACGTTGATAAGACACACACATATGAGGAATTTAAATAAACACAAGCATTAATCAAGTCAAGCAATACAACATGAATATCATAAAGGCACCAATATTGAATAAAAATAATTAGGGCTTCAAAAAAACCCTTGCTAAAAGGTTAGTTACACATAATAAAATAAAAGAAAGAAGAAACCCGGGAGAAAAGTCATCAATTCTCTTTCATAGTCTCCTTCTCTGGTCTTCCCGAACAAAAACTAAACTAAAGGAAAGATATGCCCCTCAAAAGGGCGATACTGTTTCTGTATTTTACAAGTCTATTTATAGGGTTCTAAGGACAGTTGGAAACCCTAATTTCCAAAACAGGTCTTAAACCTACTTTCCAAAATAGGAACTGCTATTTTTACTGTTCACTGTCGTACGTGTGCACTCGATCGCAGTCTCTTGCGCTCGAGCACAACCTTCTTCTTGTGTGTGAGCGTAGATTGCGATCGATCCTGGCTTGGGCACTGGGCGCTGGTGTGCTCGATCGCAACTCCTTTGCACTCGATTGCACTAAGCAACTGATAGATTTTCCAAATTTTCTCTTTGAGCTCCAAAATGCTTCCTTTTCTCCAAGAAACTATAAAACCCATAAAACACTGAAAGGAAGTGTAATAGCATAAAATACGCACACTAAAGGCTTAACAAATGTAAATTAAAGGGCTTAAATATGAATATTTAAGCTCTTATCACACCCCCAAACTTACATATTGCTAGTCCCTTAGCAATACGAAACTTAAAACTAAATGAAAAACAACAAAAATAAATTCAGCATTCATGTTTTATTTAAAAACTTGGGTTGCATAGAAAACCATAATGATAGTTCATGAGTAAGTTTATAATAAAAACACATTTTTGCAATGAATAAGAATTTTAAAAGTTCATGTTACTTATACAAGGCTAGTTTAAGGCATCACAAGTTGACTTAGTGTATGTGGTGGATTAGCAAATAAAAGATAGAACTTCCAAATATTTCTATTGTATAGTGTTTCGGTGTCCAAACCTTCATCGAATTCCTTGTTAGACGAAACAAAAATGACATATTTTTTACGTCTTTTCTTTTTCTTTCATCATGAGATCTTTGCCATATTGAGTTCCATTAAGCTTTCTAATTGACCCTTGTAGCGAGTGTTTAGCCAATGACTCCTAAACCAGATGGTTCTAGGGCATTAGGTGTGAAGGCACCCCTAAGGACTTATTAACTCGAGTAAAAAAGGATACGAAACTAACAGGTCTTAATGCTTCCAAGCAAAAGCCCTCACCTTTTGACGTGAACACTCACTGCTAACTGAGGCAAGAGGTCCAGTTACTCAGTGAAAATTTTTATGATCATTAAATGCTTAATCCCCACCTTTTGATGTGAACACTCAATGCTTACTAAGGCAAGAGATCCAGTTACTCAGCGAAAATTTTATTTAATGATAATTATGAGCATTTTATTTTCTCTTTTTGCATGATGGACATTTTTCTCTTTATTTGTCTATGCTAAAGTGTTTATCTAACAAGTTATTTGATTACGGTTAAGTCATGGAAACATATATATTAAAATTACATGTCATACCCCACACAAATGCGTGCTAATGTGCTCGTGTCAGATCTGGATCAAACTCGTGAATTCTTAAGTGCCTTGAGGTAGGTAACTAACTTATAAAATTCTTATTACTAGACTATGTGTTCTAGATTGTAAGATTACTAATGAAGTATTATCATAAAATTTGTTGTAAACAACCAAAATTTTTCATTAAATATGAATATGCATTTATCTAAAAAAAAAATTGGGACAAAGTGTGTGAATGTGTCTCCCATACCCCCAAACTTAAATTACATATTGTCCCCAATGTCTGAATAACATGGAAAGATTTGACCTGGGAGATGGACAATTAGCTGGGTCAACATGGCTCATAGCATACCCCCAAACTTGAACGGATGCACACATTGTCCCTATAAAATAAAAACTAAAGTAATACGGGAAAACAAGAAGTACTAAAAATAAATACGTAAAACAATAAAAATAAAAGGATAAGCTATAAGGTGTCTCCCATGAGCGCTAAGTTTAACGTCTTTAGCTGGACTAAGCCTTATTTTTCCCCAAAACTAAGATTGGCAGCAACTAGCACAGGTGGTGTCTTATTCTCTCCCATATAAGCATAAGTTAAGTGCTCTGGCAATTGCTTGAATTCCAAGTTAGGTGCCTGTACAATAAAAGAGAAAAAAAAATAGTGTTAGTAGGCACATAAGGGTCAAATGGATCGGTGTACTTACTTGGATGCTTTGGAGAGGTCTCAAGGAGGTGCATAGTGTCGATGATGTTATTAGTAACATCCTCACATTTGGGCTCAATATCTGATCCTTTGAGACAATGGGTGAGGGTTGTCTCTAATGGATTAATGTGATGGACATGACAAACTTGCTCAACAACACTTTGCTGTTGTTCACTCAGCTCTTTAGCCAATTGCTCCACTTGTACTTCCAATCTTTGAATGACTTGCTCATGCTTTTCAATGATTTCCCATTGCTCAGTTCGGAATTGTCTTTCCTCTGCCATGAATTGTTCTTGTGAAGTCATCAACTGCCTTACAAGACTCTCTAGGTCATTTTGCTTTGATTCTGGAACTGATTGGGTTGCTGGTTGGGAATTCCTTTGCTGCCCTTGAAGGTTCAAGGCATTTTGTTCGTTGCTCCATGAGAAGTTGGGGTGGTGTCTCCATCTAGGATTGTAGGTATTTGCATATATGTTGTAGTTGTTCAATCCCACGTAATTTGCTTACTCTTGATCTGCAGATGAATACAAAGGGCAAGTGTCAGTAATGTGATTAAAACGAGAACATATAGCACATACTTGGAGTGGTTTGGCTTGCGGACTAGGTGTGATGTTTTGAGTAGTCATGGCGTTTATGAGCATATATAGCTTCCTCTCAATAGCATCTAGACAAGCATATCTTGCTTTCTCCATTGGTGCTTCTCCCTCGATTGAATTAGTTAAAAAACATTAGTGTAACAGTTTCAGTACTGCTTCTCGGGTACTCTCTGGAGCTGTTGCGCTCAAGCGCATCAAGAATAGTGCTCGACTGCATTGGGATTGTGCTCGATCGTATCAAGGGGTGCGCTCGATCGCAATGAGGATAAAAACTCCTCCTCTGCACACCTGAACAAAAACAAAATACAAAAAGAAGGAATAAATATGATTTTTGATAAAAATAAAAAATAAAACGGAACATAATAAAATAAAATAGAATAAAATAAAAACTAAAAAAAAATAATTCCAAACAGAAATTTAGCATAGTCACTCGGAAACGGCGCCAAAAACTTGTTGTGCGTGTATCTGCCTAAATAAATAAACAAATAATCGTACTTGTTTTACTTGCAAGTGCACAAGGTCAACAGTAGCATAGTGTGCGAATGCAAGATCATATCCACAGGGATTGGTAAAGTTCGATTTAGAATTAGTTTCGAAATAATGAAATAAAAACAAGAGAAATAAATATTGAGTTTGAAATAATAAAGATAAAGGCGTAAAGACTTGATATCCACCACCAATTATGCTCCCACAACAAAACAATATGCCAATGCTTTACTCATGCTATGATTACCTACTGTTTGTCAACATAAGGGCATGGTATCAACTCCTTAAGCTATTCATTTCCCTACGCAACGAGTTAGGCATGGTATCTACTCTAACTCTTTTCTTTCTTAAGGGATTCAACATGGTGTATATTGAGTTGTTCCTTAAGAGAGCATAGGATATGTGGAAATCGACAACCACACGAGACCTAGGGGATGGTATCTACTCTCGGTATCCCATGTTGATTAACCAAATAATCCAGTGTGGATTTATTTTGTTACTATTGTTGAACCCAGGACTCGGTCATCCAAATTGATTCAACTAACTAATCCATACCACATGCATACGTTGATCAGACACACACATATGAGGAATTTAAATAAACACAGGCATTAATCCAGTTAAGCAATACAACGTGAATATCGTAAAGGTGCCAATATTGAATAAACATAATTAGGGCTTCAACCAAGCCTTTACTATTTCACATAATAAAACAAAGGAAAGAAGAAACCTGGGAGAAAAGTCATCAATTCTCCTCCACAGTCTCATTCTCAGGTCTTCTCGAACAAAAACTAAACTAAAGGGAAGATATGCCCCTCAAAAAGGCGGTACTGTTTCTGTGTTTTACAAATCTATTTATAGGGTTCTAAGGACACTTGAAAACCCTAATTTCCAAAACAGGTCTCTAACCCTACTTTTCAAAATAGGAACTGCTATTTTTTCTATTCACTGTCGTACGTGTGCGCTTGATCGCAGTCTCTTGCGCTCGAGCACAACCTTTTTCTTGTGTGCGAGGGCAGATTACGCTCGATCCTGGCTTGGGCACTGGGCGTTGGTGCGCTTGATCGCAACTCCTCTGCACTCGATCGCACTAAACAACTGACAGATTTTCCAGATTTGCTCTTTGAGCTCTAAAATGCTTCCTTTTCTCCAAGAACCTATAAAACCCATAAAACACATAAAGGAAGTAAAATAGCATAAAATACGCACACTAAGGGCTTAACAAATGTAAATTAAAGGGCTTAAATATTCATCACACCCCCAAACTTACATATTGCTAGTCCCCTAGCAATACGAAACTTAAAACTAAATGAAAAACAACAAAGATAAATTCAGTATTCATGTTTTATTTAAAAACTTGGGTTGCACCGAAAACCATGATGATAGTTCATGAGTAATCTTATAATAAAAACACATTTTTGCAATGAATAAGGATTTTAAAAGTTCATGTTACTTATACAATGCTAGTTTAAGGCATAACAAGTTGACTTAGTGTATGTGGTGGATTAGCACATAAAAGATGAAACTTCAAAATATTTCTAATGTATAGTGTTTCGGTGTCCAAACCTTCATCGAATTCTTTGTTAGACGAAACAAAAATGACATATTTTTTACTTCTTTTCTTTTTCTTTCATCATGAGATCTTTGCCATGTTGAGTTCCATTAAGCTTTCTAACTGACCCTTGTAGCGAGTGTTTAGCCAATGACTCCCAAACCAGATGGTTCTAGGGAATTAGGTGTGAAGACACCCCTAAGGACTTATTCACTCAAGTAAAAAAGGCTAAGAAACTAACAGGTCTTAATGCTTCTAAGCAAAAATCCTCACCTTTTGACGTGAACACTCACTGCTAACTGAGGCAAGAGGTCCAGTTACTCAGTGAAAATTTTTATGATCATTAAATGCTTAATCCCCACCTTTTGACGTGAACACTCAATGCTTACTAAGGCAAGAGATCCAGTTACTCAGCGAAAATTTTATTTAATGATAATTAGGAGCATTTTATTTTCTATTTTTGCATGATGGACATTTTTCTCTTTATTTGTCTATGCTAAAGTGTTTATCTAACAAGTTATTTGATTACGGTTAAGTCATGGAAACATATATATTAAAATTACATATCATACCCCACACAAATGCGTGCTAATGTGCTCGTGTCAGATCTGGATCAAACTCGTGAATTTTTAAGTGCCTTGAGGTAGGTAACTAACTTATAAAATTCTTATTACTAGACTATGTGTTCTAGATTGTAAGATTATTAATGAAGTATTATCATAAAATTTGTTGTAAACAACCAAAATTTTTCATTAAATATGAATATGCATTTATCGAAAAAAAAAACTGGGACAAAGTGTGTGAATGTGTCTCCCATACCCCCAAACTTAAATTACACATTGTCTCCAATGTGTGAATAACATGGAAAGATCTGATCTGGGAGATGGACAATTAACTGGGTCGGCATGGCTCATAGCATACCCCCAAACTTGAACGGATGAACACATTGTCCCTATTAAAGAAAAACTAACGTAATACGGGAAAACAAGAAGTACTAAAAATAAATACATAAAACAATAAAAATAAAAGGATAAGCTATGGAGTGCCTCCAAATAGCGCTAAGTTTAATGTCTTCAGCCGGACTAACCCTTATTTTTCCCCAAAACTAAGATTGGCAGCAACTAGCACAGGTGGTGTCTTATTCTCTCCCATATAAGCATAAGTTAAGTGCTCTGGCAATTGCTTGAATTCCAAGTTAGGTGCCTGTACAATAAAAGGGAAAAAATAGTATTAGTAGGCACATAAGGGTCAAATGGATCGGTGTACTTACTTGGATGCTTTGGAGAGGTCTCAAAGAGGTGTCTAGTGTCGATGATGTCATCAATAACATCCTCACATTTGGGCTCAATATCTAATCCTTTGAGACAATAGGTGAGGGTGGTCTCCAATGGATTAATGTGATGGACATGACAAACTTGCTCAACAACACCTTGCTGTCGTTCACTCAGCTCTTTAGCCAATTACCCCGCTTGTACTTCCAATCTTTGAATGGCTTGGTCATGCTTTGCAATGATTTCCCTTTGCTCAGTCCGAAATTGTCTTTCCTCTGCCATGAATTGTTCTTGTGAAGTCATCAACTACCTTACAAGACTCTCTAGGTCACTTTGCTTTGATTCCGGAACTGATTTGGTTGCTGGTTGGGAATTCCTTTGTCTGCCCTTGAAGGTTCAAGATATTTTGTTCGTTGCTCTATGAGAAGTTGGGGTGGTGTCTCCATTTAGGATTTTAGGTATTTGCATATATGTTGTAGTTGTTCGGTCCGATATAATTTGCTTGCTCTTGATCTGCAGATGAATACAAAGGGCAAGTGTCAATAGTGTGATTAAAACGAGAACATATAGCACATACCTGGAGTGGTTTGTCTCGCGGACTAGGTGTGATATTTTAAGTAGTCATGGTGTTTATGAGCATATATAGCTTCCTCTCCATAGCATCTAGACAAGCATATCTAGCTTCCGCCATTGGTGCTTCTCCCTTGATTGAAATAGTTAAAAAACTTTAGTGTAGCAGTTTCAGTACTGCTTCTCGGGTACTCTCTGAAGCTGTTGCACTCGAGTGTATCAAGAACAGTGCTCGATCGCACTGGGATTGTGCTCGATTGTACCAAGGGGTGCGCTCAATCGTAATGAGGACAAAAACTCCTCCTCTGCACACCTAAACAAAAACAGAAAATGAAAAGAAGGAAAAAATCTGATTTTTGATAAAAAAAAAAATAAAATGGAACAGAATATAATAAAAACTAACAAAAATAATTCCAAAAAAATTTTAGCACAATCCCTGGAAACGGCGCCAAAAACTTCTTGTGTGTGTATCTACCTAACTAAATAAACAAATAATCGTACTTATTTTACTTGCAAGTGCACAAGGTCAATAGTAGCATAGTGTGCGAATGCAAGATCATCTCCACAGGGATTGGTAAAGTTCGATTTAGAATTAGTTTCAAAATAATGAAATAAAAACAAGAGAAATAAATATTGAGTTTGAAATAATAAAGATAAAGGCGTAGATACTTGATATCCACCACCAATTATGCTACCACAACAAAACAATATGCCAATGCTTTACTCATGCTATGATTACCTACTGTTTGTCAACATAAGGGCATGGTATCTACTCCTTAAGCTATTGATTTCCTAAGCAACGAGTTAGGCATGGTATCTACTCTAACTCTTTTCTTTCTTAAGGGATTCAGCATGGTGTATACTGAGTTGTTCCTTAAGAGAACATAGGATATGTGGAAATCGACAACCACACGAGACCTAGGGCATGGTATCTACTCCCGGTTTCTCATATTGATTAACCCAAGAATCCGATGTGGATTTCTTTTGTTACTATTGTTGAACACAGGACTCGGTCATCCAAATTGATTCAACTAACTAATCCATACCACATGCATACGTTGATCAGACACACACATATGAGGAATTTAAATAAACACAGGCATTAATCAAGTTAAGCAATACACATGAATATTGTAAAGGCGCCAATATTGAATTATTGAATAAACATAATTAGGGCTTCAACCAATCCCTTACTATAAGGTTAGTTACACATAATAAAATAAAAGAAAGAAGAAACCCGGGAGAAGAGTTGTCAATTCTCTTCCATAGTCTCATTCTCTGGTCTTCCCAAACAAAAGCTAAACTAAAGGGAAGATATGCCCCTTAAAAGGGCGATACTATTTCTGTGTTTTACAAGTCTATTTATAGGGTTCTAAGGACACTTGGAAACCTTAATTTCCAAAACAGGTCTCTAACCCTACTTTCCAAAATAGGAACTGCTATTTTTACTATTCACTATCGTACGTGTGCGCTCAATCGCAGTCTCTTACGCTTGAGAGCAGCCTTCTTGTGTGAGAGCGCAAATTACTCTTGATTTTGGCTTGGGTGCTGGTGCACTCGATCGCTGCTCCTCTGCACTCGATCGCACTAAGCAACTGACAGATTTTCCAGATTTGCTCTTTGAGCTCCAAAATGCTTCATTTTCTCCAAGAACCTATAAAAACCCATAAAACATAGAAAGGAAGTAAAATAGCATAAAATACGCACACTAAGGGCTTAACAAATGTAAATTAAATGGCTTAAATATGAATATTTAAGTACTTATCAATAAGTTCCCAGGTCTAGTAGATTCTTTGCCTGTGATTATAGCTTCAGATTTGGTTGAGGCTAAAGAGGAAACATTAGTGGACATTTTAATAGAGCATAAGGCAGCTATCGGCTAGACTATTGAGGATATCAGGGGAATCAGCCCCTCAGTAGTGATGCACATGATACATTTAGAGGAGAATGCCAAACCATCGAGGAAGCCCCAAAAAAGGCTCAACCCAGCTATACAAGAGGTTGTGAGGACTGAAGTGATTAAGTTGTTGGATGTAGGGATCATTTGTCCAATCTTTGATAGCAAGTGGGTGAGCCTAATTCATGTCGTGCCAAAACAGGTTGGATTGATGGTAGTGATGATTAAAGACGACGAGTTGGTTCCAACTCGTGTGCAGTCAGGATGGAGAGTGAGTATAGACTACCGTAAGTTGAATGCTGCAACAAGGAATGATCATTTTTAACTCCCATTTATTGATCAGATGGTGGAGCACTTAGCTGGGCACGATTACTAATGCTGGGTCTGGCTGAAGATGTTAAACTTAGCGCTCATGGGAGGTACCCCACAGCATATCCTTTCTGTTTGTTTATTATTTTACATATTTCTTGTTACTATTTTTCTCTAGTGTTTTTTGTTTTTCGGTCTTTATTTTTCAGGGACAAAGCATACTTCAGTTCAAGTTTGGGAGTATGCTATGAGCCATGCCAGTCCAGCTAGTTCTCTATCTCCCAGGTCAGCTTTTTCCATATTATTCACATATTGGGGTCAATGTGTAATTTAAGTTTGGGGGTATGGGAGACATATTACACACACTTTGTCCTAATTTGTTGTTGTTTTTTCTTCATTTAAAAAATAAAGAAGAAAAAGAAAGAAGGTATATACATACTTATGTTATTTTGAAATTTTAGTTGATCTAAACAAATACTGTTATGTGATGTCATTGGTGAGCTTAAAATTCTTAACACATGATTTGATGATAGAGTTTTAAAACTTTGTTACTTACTTTAGGCATTTGAGAATTCACACGTTTGATATAATCTGACACGAGAACATTAGCACAAAATTGTGTGAGGTATTACATGCAATTTCAATGTGTATGTTTCCTTGACTTAACTGAAACTGGATGACTTGTAGGATAACCACTTGGGCATAGAAAAGCATAAAAAAAAAAGAAAAAAACAAATAATACTACTAATATTTATAATGATCATCATCAATAAACTTTTCACTGAGTAACTGGACCTCTTGCCTCAGTAAGCAGTGAGTGTTCACGTCAAAATGTGAGAATTTTATTAATAATGATCATTGCGAAACTTTTCGCTGAGTAACTGGACCTCTTGCCTCAGTAAGCAGTGAGTGTTCACGTCAAAAGGTGGAAATTTTTCTTGGTAGCATTAAGGTTAGTTTAGTTTTGTAGCCTTTCTGACTCGAGTTAGTAAGTTCTTAGGGGTGTCCTTACACCTAATGCCTTAAAACCATTTGGTCTGGGAGTCATTTACTCAACACTCGATACATGGGTCAATTAGAAAGCTTAAGAGAACTAAACATAGCAGAGTCTTATAATAAAAATAAATAAAATAAAACTATGCCATTGTTGATCATTCTAATGAGAAATTCTGTGAATCTTGAGACATGGAGACATTGTACATAGAAGTTATTTGGAAACCTCATTTGTATATGCTAATTCACTTTACACTGATTCAAGCTTGTGATGTCTTAGCTTGCCTCTTGTAAGTAATTAGGTTTTAAAATTCCTATTTATTGCAAAAATGGGTTATATTTTTTAAGCTTGCTCATGAATGAATATCATGGTTTTGAGTGCTCCTTAAATTTTTGGATACCATGAGTGATGAACTTATCTTTATGTTCTTTGTTTTCCATTTAGTTTTTTTTATTTTTTATTTTGTTTTGCTAAGGGACTAGCAAATTATAAGTTTGGGGGTATTTGATGAGTGCCAAATATTGCATATTTTGGCGACTTAATTTACATTTGTTAGCTTAGGAATTTGTTACTTTGAGTTATTTTTGTTGTTTTTTAGGTTTACAAGCACTGGGAAAGGAGTTTCACTAAAATTGCTAGAATTGTCTATACAAATCAGTCCTTTTTGTGGATTTTACTGTATTGATTCAGGAAGAACCAGGAGATGAGCCATATATGTTTGGAAAGATCCGGAAGTCTATTTTCTGAAGAATTTTATGGCTCATAAAAATGATTTTTCTAGAGAAAGTTATAGCAGTTTTAGTAGACAAAGGTCAAGCTGAAGATGTCTAGTGCGCTTGAGCACACCAGACTTGGGATCGAGCGCAAGTGCGCATTTGCGACATCCTACATCAGTTAAAAATGCTTTGTAGTGCACCAGTATATGCTCGAGCGCACTAGACTGCGATCGAGCACACTTGGGCAATATCCCACATCGAATTTGAAACATATTGTACTCCGGGAATTCCTCTATAAAAGCCCCATCTCACTTCATCATTCGGTGTGCAATCTGGAGGACTTCTGCTAACATTCTGGTGGATCTCGAAGGCTTTACTACCATGAGGGGAAGTGCCACCCAACAGCGAGTGGAATTTCTCCCAATGTATAGTCAGTTTTAATTTATTTCTTTTTTAAGTTTTAAATTTTAATGTTTAGCACTTTTATTGTGAACTTTAGTTTCATAATTATTAGAGGCTAAAATCTTCATCTAAGGTTGAAGATGAAGCCTCACCATTGTTTGGCATAATATTTTCAGATTTCTTTATACAATTATGATATTTTTAGTATAAATGTTCTGTTCAATTACTTGAGTAAAATTGTTTTTAAATTATTAAATTGGATATTCTTTGTGTTTTATCTGCCAGATATAGTGGATCATTCAAATTAGATTGGATTTCCTTTGTGATTTGTAAATTAAACGAATACATTGGATAATTTTGGTTTAATTTGGGTATTCGCCGTGATTTGTATAATGGTGGATGAATGAAATTTTTTGATTACTTTTATATAGAACATGAAAATATATACTTTACTTTGGTGGGGTGAATTCATAAACCTTAGTATCTTTATCATTTGTTTTTAAATCAATTTAGTTTAGTTTATTTTGTTTGCAACATACAATTACAAATTTGGAACTAGGTTAAAATAGGCTTAGTTTAGATAAAAATATATTTTCACAACGCAATTCCCTGTGGATTCGACCTCGCACTTGCACACACTATATTGCAGACGACTCGTGCGCTCACGAGTAATTTAAAACTCATAACAACAACTCATATATTGGCCTTACCAAATTTCACTTCCCATTTGTTATTGAAACAGATGCTTCAGGTGTGGGTATTGGTGATGTACTATCACAACAGGGTCATCCCCTCACTTTCTATAGTAAGAAGCTATGTCCCAGAATGCAACAGACTTCCACTTATATCAGGGAACTGTTTGCAATAACCTTTTCTATCAAGAAGCGGAGACATTATCTATTGGGTGCTAAGTTTTTCATTTACACTGATCAGAAAAGTTTGTGACACTTGCTTAATCAAACCATACAGACTCCAGAACAACAACATTATCTTGCTAAATTGCTATATCATACTTATGAAATCATTTATAGACCTAGTAAAGAAAACATTCCCGTTGATGTCTTATCCAGATTACAAGCAATAGAAGTCAAAGAAGAAACAAAAGTTCTTTTCAAAGCTCTTTCCATACCTACTTTTACATTTTTGCTTATATTGCAATTAAACATGCCAATGATATTCATACCAGTCAGTTGCTCAAAAAAGTTAAGGATTTCCCCCAGTAAAATCTTCTCATATATAGTTAGAAATGGAATCTTATTGTTGGAAATCACCTTGACAAGATGCCCAGGTGGTGATCTTCCAAACACCCAAGTCTAGAATGACTTGTAGAAAGAAATACAGCAATCAAAAGCAAGAAAGAAAAAAAGACAAGCGATTTGTTATTGAGGTTTGGCAATAGCCTACATTCCCGTGAGTTCCTCTAAACTCTCTGCACTAAATCAATGGTTCTTTACAATTACAACAACCCTCTTCAAGAAACCTCAAGTTCTTGAAGAAACCAAGAAGAGAAGAAAAAAGATGATAAGAACTATTACAAAGCTCTCTATCTATACTACTCTCTCTTCTTAATAACCAGCCTCTCTATAATGAGTCCCTCTTATGTTTTGTGTCTTTACACTCTCACACAATTCCCTCTTGTATTGTGTCTTGTCACTCTTTATAATTGATCTCAAAGTATGTCACAAACTTGTGTTGATAATGAAGCTAGGTGACCCTTTATATAGTGCACCAACTTCTTGTCCAATCTTGAGAGTCAATCTCCACCCTTAGATCTTGATGACTACTTAACCATGGCCCTCCATAAATCCTAAGTGGTTCTATGCATTTTAACCTTGCATCCACACACCTAAGAAGAGGCTTAAACAAGCTGTCCATGTGTGCATCAGTGTGCCTAGCGTTGCAGCACTGAACAGGGGGCGGTGCGGTGCTAGGCAAAGCACCATTTTCACCACTTGCTGGGTGGTGCGGCACTGTCCTCCATCAAACTACCTTCTTGCTAGGTGGTGCGGTGCTGGTGAAGAAGTGGTACAACACACACTGATGCTGTCCCTCTCATAACTGTGCGCACTCTTTTACCTTGATGAATAGAGGTGTGCACACACACCCAAAGTGATGCACACATATGTGTGCACTCCTTTAATGATAAGAGTTCATAATATCTATATGTTTGTTCTATTTTCTCATGTTTTAATAGTTATAATTGCTTAAATCTTGGATTTTGATTATGTTTCGTATTTTGTAGAGTATATTGAGGAATCAAATCAAATTGAATTCAAAATCAAGAGATTTGTAAAGATGGGGCAGCAACTTGGAGCTGCAGCACCAGAAAGCTGAGGTTGCAGCGCCAGCATGGTGATAATATGTGAAGATGGGGCAGCAACTTAGAGCTGCAGCACCAGAAAGCTGAGGCTACAGCGCCAGCATGGTGATAATATGTGAAGATGGGGCAGCAACTTGGAGCTGCAGTGCCAGAAAGCTGAGGCTGCAGCACCAGCCCGCGGGTTTTGAAAGTTATAAATACTAACCCTAGCTGAAAGAAAACGAGAAGCTCGGATAGAAGGCGCGGCTGTTGAAAAGAAAATCCCTTTTCTCTTTTCTTTAGGTTTTCTTTTAATTATGAGTAGCTAAATATTTTTTCTTCCAACTGAAGGATAATTGAAGTCTTGGTTCTTCAAGAATTGTGAGATCTAAATAATTTTCATTACTCTTTTATTTCTTCTCTATTTATATATCTTCTGTGTTTATTATCAATTATTGTCTTGGTTGATTGATGCAAAGGGCCCGTTGTTCAATTATCATGTCAATAAATTTCCATTTAGAACTTTAAATCCGTAATTGTTTAAACGTTCTAATATTAGTGGTAAAATAACAAAGTTGATTATAACCAGATTTTTGATTTATGTTATGGAGATATATAACCTAGTCTAAATGAATCGAGCTTGTGTATTTCTTGGCTAGAATTAGTAGTCTCTCTAATTATTAATGCTGTCGATAGATTAAATCCTAAGAGCTTATTTAGGGTTGTTTATTAACAAGGGAAGTAATCAAAGAGATTGTTTTGGTTATCGAGAAAGTAAAGAGAGATAGGTTGTTAGAGCTTGTTAGCAACCATAACCAATTTGGTGAAGAATAGAAGATTTTATCCTTGTATCTGTGATCAATTCTCTGAACCAATTCTGAAATTATACCTTCGGTTGGATATTTTCCCGATATTGATTTCTCCTTAGTTTTTAGTTGATTATAATTGCTTTCTCTTTTATTTCACTCCGAAATTTCAAACCCCCATTTTCTCCGCTTTAATTTTCATTAAAATAAATCTACCAAATCTCTGTGGATTCGACCTTGCTCATCACTATTACAATTTGTATTTTTGAGAGTGAGAATTTTATTATTTGTTGGATTCGACACCCACCAAATTTTTGGCGCCGTTGCCGGGGATTGGTGTTAATTAGATTTATTTTAATGCTTCGATTTTCTCGTGCAGGTGAACTCCAATACGATCCTGAGATTGAGAAGACAGCTCGGGAGTTGAGGAAGGAAGCTAAATTGCATGACAAACAAGTATCTTCATCCTCACCCCCCAGATTTAATTCAGTACCTAACTTGGTTGATTCATCTAGTGATTCTGACACAAAAGAAGCAATGGCCAATCAAGAGAGAACTTTAAGGGAATTAGCTGCACCAAATTTAAATCAACAGCCACTCTGCATTACATATCCAGCTTTGGAAGTGGGTTTTGAGTTAAAATCTGGATTGATCAATTTGCTCCCAACTTTTCGTGGTCTTGAGAATGAAGATCCTCATAAGTATCTGAAGGAATTCCACGTGGTATGTTCAAGCATGAAACCACAAGGAGTGACACGAAGATCAAATCAAATTACGTGCTTTTCCATTCTCACTGACTAAAAAAGCAAAGGATTGGTTATTTTATTTGCCCCCTGTCTCTATAACCACATGGATGGAGATGGTGAGATTATTTCTGGAGAAATTTTTCCCTACATCATGCGCTGCTGGCATTAGAAGGGAGATATGTGGAATAAAACAGAAAGATACAGAGACCTTTCACGAGTATTGGGAAAGATTTAAGCAACTCTGTGTAAGCTGCCCACAACATGGAATTTCTGAACAGCTCCTCATTCAATATTTCTACGAAGGGCTCCTACCCATGGAAAGGAAAATGATGGATGCAGCGAGTAGAGGTTCTATAGTGAACAAAACTCCTCGTGATGCTAGAGATTTGATCTCCATCATGGCCGCTAACTCACAACAATTTGGATTCAGGCAGGACACATCTTCAATAAGGGTGAATGAGGTAAGTATATCTTCCATTGCAAATCAAATATCCAATCTAACTTCTGTTATCCAAGAGTTAGCTGTAGGAAATATGCAACAAGTGAAAGCTTGTGGGATTTGTGCCACCATCGGTCATCCAACTGACATGTGCCCTACACTTTGAGATGATTCCTATGAGTATGCCAATGTAGCTGGAGGATTTCTAGGCCCACCGCAAAGGAAATATGACCCCTATTCAAATACCTATAACCCAGGATGGAGGGATCATCCCAATGTCAGCTATGAAGCAAGACCACAATTCCAACACTTTCAGCATAGACCACCTGCTCCACCACCACAACCAACCTCCACAAGTTCAGGTATGTCTCTAGAAGAAATTGTTAAATCACTTGCAACTAACACGCAACAATTTCAACAGGAGATAAGAACAAGCATTCAATAATTAGAGAATCAAATGAGTCAACTGGCATCTTCTGTGAACCGATTGGAATCTCAACGTAAATTGCCCTCCCAAACTATTGTTAACCCAAAACAAAATGCTAGTGCAGTTACCTTGAGAAGCGGGAAGGAGTTGAAAGAACCCAGTAAGGCAGCATGTGGAGAAGAAATTGAAAAAGAAGTAGTTGTTCCTCAACCTCAAACTGACCAGCCTAGAGGACTCGATAGTGAACAACCAAAGGCATTGGTGACAAATCCTCCCTTTCTTACTAGATTGACTAAATCCAAGAAAGAAGAGGAAGAGAAGGGAATTCTTGAAACTTTTCGCAAGGTTGAGGTAAATATTCCTTTACTTGATGCAATTAAACAAGTGCCTCGATATGCTAAATTTCTTAAGGAGTTGTGCACCAACAAGAGGAAGTTGAAAGGTAATGAAAAGATAAGTATGGGGGAAAATGTTTCAGCCGTCCTCCAGAAAAAATTACCTCCAAAATGCAAGGACCCAGGTATGTTTACTATCCCTTGCAAACTAGGTGATGTTAGGATTGAGAAAGCAATGCTAGATCTAGGAGCTTCAATAAATGTCATGCCTCTCTCTATTTATTCATCTTTGAATCCTGGTCCATTAAAAGAAATAGGTGTGATTATTCAACTTGCTGATAGATCTAATGTATATCCTAAAGGAGTTTTGGAGGATGTCTTAGTACAAGTTAATGGGTTGGTCTTTCCTATTGATTTTTATGTTCTTGACATGGAATAAGATGACTCTTCTAATTCAACATTAATGTTATTAGGAAGGCCATTTCTAAAAACATCTAGGACAAAAATTGATGTGCATGATGGTACACTCACAATGGAATTTGATGGTGAAATTATTAAATTCAATATTTATGACGCCATGAGGTACCCTAATGATGTGTCTTTTGTTTTTGTTATGGATGTTATTGACCCGTTGGGGCAGGAAATCTTTGATCTAGTTGATGATGATAAACTAAAAGTTACACTTAGCAGGCATCTCATTCTTGAAGGGCTACGAAAGATCATGAAGAAGTTTATGTTGGAGTCCAACCTACAGGATGCAATCTACGAATTAGAATCACTTAAACCTGTAAGGTATGAGGTGTCTTACATTGAGTTGCCTCTTTCTCACACAAAACTTCTTCCTTCTATTGTGCAGGCACCGAAATTGGAATTGAAACCCTTACCAGATCATCTGAAATATGCATTTTTGGGAGAAGGAGAAACTCTTCTGGTGATAATCTCAAACAAACTCTCCATATTAGAGGAAGAAAAGTTGATTCGGATGCTTAGAGAGTATAAAGAGGCTATTGGCTGGACTATAGCTGACATTAAGGGATTGAGCCCTTCCATATGCATGCATAGGATACTATTAGAGGAAGATTGTAAGCCGTCTAGAGAAGCCCAACACCGACTGAATCCACCAATGATGGAAGTGATAAAGAAACAGATTTTGAAACTTCTCGATGTAGGTATGATCTATCCAATTTCAAACAGTAAATGGGTAAGTCTGGTTCAGGTTGTGCCAAAGAAAACAAGTATAACAGTAATAAAAAATCCTGATGGTGAGTTGGTGCCCACTCGAATCCAAAACGGGTGGCGGGTTTGTATAGATTACAGGAAGTTAAATGCATCAACTAGAAAAGACCACTTTCCTCTTCCATTTATTGATCAAATGCTTGAACATTTGGCTGGTCGTACTCATTATTGTTGTCTTGATGGTTATTCAGGTTTTCATCAAATTCTAGTCACACCGGAGGATAAAGAAAAAACCACCTTCACATGCCTGTTTGGCACTTTTGCATACCGATGAATGCCATTTGGACTTTGCAACGCTCCTGCTACATTTCAAAGGTGTATGGTTAGTATATTTTTAGAGTACGTAGAAAATATCATAGAGGTATTTATGGATGACTTTACAGTCTATGGTAATTCTTTTGATACTTGTTTAACTAACCTTACAAAAGTGCTTAAAAGATGCATAGAAACAAACCTTGTTCTTAATTATGAAAAGTGTCACTTTATGGTTGATCAAGGTATTATTCTAGGCCATATTGTATCTTCTAAGGGAATTGAAGTTGATAAAGCTAAGATAGAAATTATCAAATCTTTGCCTTATCCTGCAAGTGTGCGAGAAATTAGCTCTTTTCTTGCACATGCAGGATTTTATCGACGCTTTATCAAGGATTTCTCCAAAATCACTCAACCCTTATGTAGGTTATTGCAAAAAGATGTGGTGTTTGAATTTGATGAGGGGTGCAAAGGTGGATTCGATAAGTTGAAAGATATGCTGACTTCGACGCCAATTATCCGGCCACCGAATTGGGATCTTCCATTCGAAATCATGTGTGATGCAAGCAATCATGAAGTTAGTGCTGTTCTTGGACAAAGAGTTGGACGAGTTTCTCATGCCATCTATTATGCTTCAAGAACACTTGATAGTGCACAGAGGAACTATTCAACGACGGAAAAAGAACTTCTAGCTATTGTTTTTGCTTTAGAAAAATTTCGTCCATATTTACTTGGCACTAAAGTAATTGTTTATTCTGATCATGCAGCTCTCAAGTATTTGCTGTCAAAGAAGGAGGCATAACCCAGACTCATTCGGTGGATACTTTTACTACAAGAGTTCAATTTAGAGATACGCGATAAAAAAAGTGCAGAGAATTTGGTCGCAGAGAATTTGGTCGCAGATCATCTCAGTAGATTGCCAACAAACGAAGAACCATCACCATTACAAGATGACTTTCCAGATGAGTATCTCTTTTCTATTGAAAAGTTAATCCCCTGGTATGCTGATATGGTTAATTATCTAGTTACTAGAAAACTGCCAGATGATTTGTCTAGAGCTCAAAGAGATAAAATCAAAAGTGATGCTAAATATTATGTTTGGGATGATCCTTATTTGTGGAAACATTGTTCTGATCAAATTATTCAAAGGTGCGTCTCTCGACAAGAAACTCCTTCCATTTTGAAATTTTGTCATTGATATGCATGCGGAGGACATTTTGATCCCAAAAGAACAGCTCGTAAGGTGTTAGAATGTGGATTGTTTTGGCTTACTTTATTTCGTGATTCATATATGTTTTGTAAAGCATGAGAACAGTGTCAGAAAACTGGAAATTTAGAGCATAGAGACCAAATGCCACTCACCCCTATTCTTGTTTGTGAAGTATTTGATGTGTGGGGTATTGATTTAATGGGCCCTTTTTCCTTCTTCTTAGGTAATGTTTAGGTAATGTTTACATCATTCTTGCTGTGGATTATGTTTCAAAATGGATAGAAGCTGAGGCTACTCAGACTGACGATGCTAAAGTTGTTGTAGATTTTGTCAAATCTCATATTTTTGTCAGGTTCGGGACATCAAGAGCTATAATAAGTGATCGTGGGACTCATTTTTGCAACAGAGTAGTGGGGGCTTTATTTAAGAAATATAATGTTACACATTGCATCTCCACCGCTTATCATCCACAAACAAATGGGCAAGCTGAAGTATCTAATAGAGAGCCGTCAATCCAAATAGGAAGGATTGGAGTATGCGGCTTAATGATGCACTATGGGCCTACCGAACAGCCTATAAGATCCCCATAGGTATGTCTCCTTACTCTTTGGTATTTGGTAAACCATGTCATCTCCCAGTCGAACTAGAACACAAGGCATATTGGGCTGTCAAGCATTGCAACATGGGAATGGATGAATCAGGAGGACAAAGGACATTACAATTGCAAGAATTAGAGGAAATCCGCAATGATGCCTATGAAAACTCGAGAGTATAAAAAGAAAAGACCAAAGCCTTTCATAATCAACTGGTTTCTAGAAATTTTTTTTCTATTGGTTAGAAAGTTTTACTTTATCACTCTAGACTGAAGTTATTTCCTGGTAAATTGCGTTCTAGATGGGTAGGTCCTTTTATTGTTACTAATGTAATTGTTCATGGTGCAATTGAAATACAAAGTTCAGATATAGGTAAAATTTTTAAAGTCAATGGTCATCGTTTGAAACCTTTTTATGAAGGTTTTCAAGTGTATAATGTTGATCAAATTATTTTAGAATGTCCGACTTATGGCGATTAAGAGGTGACAACGTCTAACCAAAGACGATAAAGAACGGCGCTTTTGGGAACCGATTGAGACATTGTATGGTAGGAGGTGTACAACTCCTATATGTTGGGAAAAAATGGTAGAGAGAAATATATCTGGTCCATGAATTATTGAGTTAACAACTAAGAGGATCAAACTGGTTTGAGAGAATCGTAACGCAGCACCGAGTAGACCAAATAGCTATACTGATAATAGAAGAAGACATTTTGAATTTCAAGTAGATGATTGGGTGTAATTAAAAATATCTCCTTGAAAAGGTGTGTTGAGGATAAAAAAGAAAGGAAAGTTAAGTCTAAAGTAAGTGTGACCCTATAAGGTTGTTAAGAAAGTTTGGCTAGTATGAGCAGCCTAGATTTGCCTCCAGAATTAAAATATTAATATAGTGTATTTCATGTTTCACTTTTAAAAAAGTGATTACATGGTGAATATTATAATATTTCGAGCTAAACTATAGAAATTCAGAAAGATTGGGCTTCTATATAAGTACTGATGAGTGCTAAATATTACATGTTTTAGCCCCTTAGTTTACATTTGTTGAGTTCTTATTTCGAGAAGATCATTGAGGTAATTGTTCATGGTGTGGTTTATAAGAATTTACACTATGAAATTGTTTGTTTCTTATTTGTCTTTAGATTTAAATCTTTAAGGCATGATAATTTGGATTATAGAGGATGAGTAAAGGTAGAAGAAGGAACGATGTTGAGAAAAGGTGACGAACTTGAGTTATTGTATACTTGAGGACAAGCATTGTTTAAGTGTGGGGGAATTTGATAAGAGTTCATAATATCTATATGTTTGTTATATTTTCTCATGTTTTAATAGTTATAATTGCTTAAATCTTGGATTTTGATTATGTTTCGTATTTTGTAGAGTATATTGAGGAATTAAATCAAATTGAATTCAAAATCAAGAGATTTGTGAAGATGGGGCAGCAACTTGGAGCTGCAGCGCCAGAAAGCTGAGGCTGCAGCGCCAGCATGGTGATAATATGTGAAGATGGGGCAGCAACTTGGAGCTGCAGCACCAGAAAGCTGAGGTTGCAGCGTCAGCCCGCAGGCTTTAAAAGTTATAAATACTAACCCTAGCTGAAAGAAAACGAGAAGCTCGGATAGAAGGCGCGGCTGTTGAATAGAAAATCTCTTTTCTCTTTTCTTTAGGTTTTCTTTTAATTATGAGTAGCTAAATACTTTTCTTCCAACTGAAGGATAATTGAAGTCTTGGTTCTTCAAGAATTATGAGATCTAAATAATTTTCATTGCTCTTTTATTTCTTCTCTATTTATATATCTTTTGTGTTTATTATCAATTATTGTCTTGGTTGATTGATGCAAAGGGCCCGCTGTTCAATTATCAGGTTAATAAATTGCCATTTAGAACTTTAAATCCGTAATTGTTTAAACGTTCTAATATTAGTGGTAAAATAACAAAGTTAATTATAACCAGATTTTCGATTTATGTTATGGAGATGTATAACCTAGTCTAAATGGATCGAGCTTGTGTATTTGTTGGCTAGAATTGGCAGTCTCTCTAATTATTAATGCTGTCGATAGATTAAATCCTAAGAGCTTATTTAGGGTTGTTTATTAACAAGGGAAGTAATCAAAGAGCTTGTTTTGGTTATCGAGAAAGTAAAGAGAGATAGGTTGTTAGAGCTTGTTAGCAACCATAACCAATTTGGTGAAGAATAGAAGATTTTATCCTTGTATCTGTGATCAATTCTCTGAACCAATTATGAAATTATACCTTCGGTTGGATATTTGCCCGATATTGATTTCTCCTTAGTTTTTAGTTGATTATAATTGCTTTCTATTTTATTTCACTCCGAAATTTCAACCCTCCATTTTCTCCGCTTTAATTTTCATTAAAATAAATCTACCCAATCTCTGTGGATTCGACCTTGCTCATCACTGTTACAATTTGTATTTTTGAGAGTGAGAATTTTATTATTTGTTGGATTCGACACCCACCATTTAACATGCTGAAATTTATTCGTCTAACCTTGGTTTAGAGTTTAACCATGTTTGAACCATGTTTAAACCTTAGACAAATACCAACAATCTCTACCTTTGTCTAAATGTTTAAACCCGAACCATTGTGCAGAGAGATTCAAGATCCAAACTCATCTTGAGTCATCAATTAACAGACTCTAATCCTAAGTAGTCCAAGGCAATGATTGAACTTACTTAGAGGTAGGACTTTAGTACCTAAATTCACAGGATTTTCTTCCATGGCTACCTTGTCGACATGGATACATCATTTCGTAACATTTTCCCGAATGAAATGATACCGAACATCCATGTGCTTTGTCCTCTCATGGAACACCGGATTCTTACACAAGTGCAATGCACTTTGACTATCCGAAAACACCACAACCTACTCCTCCAGTACCTTCAACTCTTTCAGCAACCTTTTGCACCACATAGCCTCCTTAATGGCCTCTGTAGCCACTATGTACTCAGCCTCAGTTGTTGAGAGTGCTACCACCGGCTGCAACTGAGCCTTCCAACTTACACAACATCCGTTTAAGTTGAAGAAGTAGGAGGTAATCGATCTCCTTTTATCCCGATCTGCTCCATAGTCTGAATCTGCAAAACCCTCAAGGCAGATGGACTTACCCCTCTTCTTATAAACCAACCCTACTTTTGGGCTTCCCTTCAAGTACCTTAGCAACCACTTCATCCTAAGCTAATGCTCCTTTTCGGGATTACTCATAAACCTGTTGAGAACACTTATTGCATGAGCAATATCAGGTTTAATGCTTACCATGGTGAATATAACAGAACCAACAGCACTAGAATAAGGGACTTTTTCCATTTCCTTCTTCTCCGCCTCCGATCTCGGACATTGATCGCTGGAGAACTTGAAATGACCAGCAAGGGAAACCTTCACTGGTTTGCTATCTTCCATAGAGAACTTAGATATAATCTTCTCTGTGTAGGAAGTTTGAGAGATCTTCAATGTATTTCTCTCCCTTTCCCGGATGATACATGATAAGAGCCATAAAATGCACCTCAAAGATGTTTAATTGTTAGCATTTTATGATTCTTCTCAGTCTTTATTGCACTCTTGTGTGTTGATAACTCTTAAGTAATATCATTGGACTATTAACTTATTCAAGTACATTTTTAGGTCTTTTGAGTCCAAAGAAGAGAAGAAGCGATCGTTGTTTAAAAAGCACCAAGGGTCTATGCACGACGAAGCAAAAGAATGGCTACGGAGAGGCAAAGCATGAAGATTATTAGCGAAAAGGCCAGCACCATGGTGCTCCTCAGCAGCACCGTGGTGCCCAGAAACATGCATATTATGAACCACCAGCCAGCACCGCGGTGCTATTGGCGCCCAGAAGGTCACCCATTCCAGCTTATGCCTAGCACCGCGGTGCTCCCCAGCAGCACCGCAGCACGCACACGTATTTACATCTCTGAGTTAGACTTTAATTAGGGTTTTTAAACACTAGATTAAACCCAAGAATACCCTTGGTCTTTTGTACTATAAAAAAGACACTTAGGATTTAAGAGAGGACATCTTGGCTGTGAGCAAAGACCCAGAAGTTGAAGACAGCAACTCTCATCCACAAAAGAGTATAGCTATGAACACCATGGCTAACTAACTTCCAAGCAAGGTGAAGGGATGAATCCCTAGGTGTATTTGTTCCTATCTATCCTTATTGGATTCAATAAGAATTTATTATCAAACATTGTCATGATTTACTTCTTTATCTAATTATAAGGCTTTAACTATTTCGGTCATTGTATCTTTTCCTTGATATAACTTTAGTCATGCTTCTCTTATGTCAAGATTATTGGGTATAATTGAGTCCGGTAAGTCTAGCCTTTAGGTTTGTCCATTACTGCAATATTGTCAACAAAGATATATTGTCGTTTCTTGATAAATCTATGGGATAGATCATACATGCATGAATCAAAAATAAGAAGTATTTCATTACAATTATATTAGGGTTTACACATGTTCTCATTGAATATTTGCCGATTGCATGTTTGGGATGTGAAATGTGCAATCGAGATAAAAGCAACTGAATCAAGTTAGGATTAGGACAACGAACCCAGGGAGGATTCCCGGATCCTTGTTGCCTCTCTATTATATTTCACAAACCTACACAATTACTTCATCATCAATTTCAGATTCTTTACTTACTATATCATCTTATATTAAAGTTTACATCTCTCTTTATAGTTAAACTTGTTTCCCTATGGAATTGACACCCCAATGCTATGCTATAACAACCGAGTATGTTTTGAGCGTAATCAATACACATCCTAAGGATCTTCTGTGCATGGCCAAGATCCTTCATCTCAAACTCCTCACTGAGTTGAGCCTTCAATTTCCTTATCTTCTCCATGCTGCTTCCAACCAGCAATATGTCATCAACATAGATGACGATGATCATCACTTCCTCAACCTTCTACCCCTTATAGTATAAGCACGAATCATAGTAGCTCCTCATGAAACCCAAGCTGATTATAAAGGAATCAAACCTCTTATTCCATTGCCGAGGTGATTGCTTCAAGCCATAGAGAGATTTCTTCAATTTGCACACCAACTCTCCCTGCCTTCCTTCCTCATAGCCTTTGGGTTACCTCATGAAAATGGTCTCATCGAGCTCTCCATGTAAGAATGTTGTCTTCACATCCATTTGCTCGATTTTCCAATCAAATTGGACTACCAATGCTAACACTATCCGTATCATCTTGTACTTCACAACTGGTGAGAAGATTTCGGTGAAATCTATGCCTTCTTTTTGTGTGAACCCCTTCATCACCAGCCTAGCTTTATACCGGACTTCATCCCCTGGAGTATTCCCTTCTTTGATCTTATAGATACACCTACAATCCACAACTCTCTGTTTTTCTAGTTTGGGCACTAACTCCCAAGAGTTGTTCTTCATCAAAGAATCCATTTCTTCCTCCATAGCTAGCTGCCACTTTGACGAATCCTTACATTCCATAGCTTCCATGTAAGTTTCTAGTTCAACCTCTCATTCTATCTAAGGAGCTGCTATATTAGCATCCGCAAACCCATATCTCAAAGATGGTCTAACCACCCTCCTTCTTAGGTCCCTTGTGAGCTGGTAGTCATTATGACTTGCTGCATCAACCTCTTCTTGTTCAGCCTCTTCTTGAGTTTCTTGAGCATGGCCTTCATTTAAGGGCTCTACCTGGTCCGAACCATCTTGCCTTCCTTGCTCTACCTGAACCGAACTCTCCTTGATGCGATGCTCCACAACTTTCGGACCAGTTTGCTCACTAGCCCCTACAGGGTTAGTTTTCTCTAAGTAGGGAAATAACAATTCATTAAAAATAACAACCCTACTTATAATGAGTTTCATGCCTTTATTTTCTAAGGACCACAACCTATTTTCCTTAACCCCATCACCATATACTAGAAATACACATTTTCTAGATCTTGGGCTAAGTTTATCCTCCTTTTGATGTGCATATACAGCACACCCAAAAGTCCTAAGGTTGCTTAATTCAGGGGGTTTCCCACTCTACATTTCCATGGGAGTCTTGAGCTCTAAAGCTCTAGAGGGTGATCTATTTACCAAGTATGTAGCTGTAGCCACAACTTCTCCTCAAAAATATTTTGGTAAACCAGATCCTATTAACATGCACCTAACCTTTTCCATAAGGGTTCTATTCATCCTCTCAACAATTCCATTTTGCCGAGGTGTTTTTTCAACCGTTCTATGCCTTAGAATGCCATTTAATTCACAGAATTTATCAAAATCCTTATTGCAAAATTCTAAGCCATTATCAGTTTGTAAAGCCTTAACTACCCTACTGGTTTAAGTTTCCAGCAACTTCTTCCACACAACAAATTTATCCAAGGCATTTGATTTATTTCTAAGTAAATAAACCCACACTCTTCTTGAATAATCATCAATTAAAGACAGAAAGTAAAAGTTACCTCCCTGTGTTGGTGTTCTTGCTGGTCCCCAAAGGTCCGAATGAATATAGTCAAGAATCTCTTTAGACTTGTGCACTCCGGTGTTGAAGCTGACCCGGTGTTGCTTCCCAAGAATGCAACTCTCATAGAGATCCAGTTTCTCTACTTTGTCTTCTCCAAGTAGACCATCCTTGCTAAGAACTTGCAGGCCTTTTTCACTCATATATCCCAAGAAAGTGTGCCAAAGGGCTGCCTTATCCATCTCAACCATCAAGCTTACTGCTTGATCATTGATTTTTGTCTCTTCCATTGTTTCTTGCTGCCTTGATCACTACCAAAGATCCCTTGGCCACCTTAATCTTTCCTCCCTCTACTTTGCATGTATACCCCATAGAATCCAGCTGCCCTAATGAGATCAAATTTCTCTTCAAATCTGGAAAATACCTCACATTTCACAGCAGCCTTCTAACTCCATCAAACATCCTCAATTGGATGTCTCCAATCACCCTCACTTGGCAAGAATTGTCATTCCCCAAGAAGACCCTTCCATCATTGATCTCCTTGAAATTCTTGAACCATTCCTTGTGAGGGAACATGTGATAAGTGCACCCAGAATCCAGAATCCACTTTCCGCTGCCTTGCCTCCTGCTCACATTTGAGCACACAACAAGAACATCATCTTGCTGTTCTCCCTTGGCAACCGAAGCCTCTCCATTATTGGTGGGACTTCTTCTCTCATCCCACATCTTATTCTTGCAATATTTTCTGAAATGGCCCTCCTTGTTGCAGTAGAAGCACCTCTTTCTAAATCTTGATTTGGAATGTGCTCTCCCATGGCTTTGCCCTCTACCTTTTGATTTCTCCTGGTAGTTGCCATGGTTGCTACTGCCATTCCGAGTTACTGGCCTTCCTCTTACGAACAGCCCATCTCCACTTGATGTCTTCTTCATCTTGGCTTTGAAGTCATGTAACCTTATGTCATTGATCACAATCTCCTTGGTTAAAGTATCTCTTCCATACTCAATAGCATTAATCAAATTATCAAAGCAATCAGGAAGAGAATTTAACAAAATGACAGTCAATTGTTCATCCGAGAATTTAATACTACAACTAGCTAAATCTTGAACTAGTTTATTAAAGACATCAAGATTATCTTGCAACTCTTTACTAGGATCCATTTTAAAAGTAAAGATTCTTTTAAGAAGATAAATCTTGTTAGGGAGAGTTTTGGTAAGAAACAACTCATCTAGTTTCTTCCATATAACAGCCGGATCTTCTGAGTCTTCGCACTCCTTTGTGACACTATCCGACATATGCAAGAAAATGGTGCTGTAAGCCATCTTCTTCATCTCAATCCGCTAGTCATCCATGACACTTGCTGAAAAAGAATCATCTTCTCAAATAGCCAAGTCCACTTTCTGTTGCTGATAAGAGCTTAAATATTTAAGCCCCTTAATTTACATTTTTTAAGCCCTAGTTTTTGTTATTTTAGTCCATTTTACTTCATTTCTGTGTTTTACATGGTTTTTATAGGTCAATGAAGAAAAGGAAGCATTTTGGAAGCTTTTGGAGCTTAAAAGGAAAAAAAACTGGAAAACCTGGAGCAGATACCGTATGGAGTACGATCGAGCGCACCAAGAAGGGTGATCGAGCGCAGAATTACGATCGAGCGCACATGTACGGGCGTGAACAGTAAAGTGACAGAACCAGTTTTGGAAATAAAGGAGTTTTATGTTTTAGGAAATTTTAGGGTTCCTGAGCCTTCTAGAATTATTCACCCCCTATAAATACACCTGTAAAACACACACAATGGACATCATCTAATCTCTTCTTTTATCTTTTAATCTTCCTTTGGAGTAGATCTCCCTTTTAGGGGATCAAGCTCCCTTTTAGTTTTAGTTTTTGTTCGGGGAGGCCGGAGGCTAGACGAGCCCGAAAGAAAAGATTGTGGAGACGAATTGAAGACTCTTCTCCATAATGTTTTCGGGTTTCTTCTTTCCATTTTATCTTATTATGTGTAATTAACTTTTTGGTAAGGGCCTGGTTGAAGCCCTAATTATGTTTATTCAATAATTCAGTATTGGCACCTTTGCGATATTTATATTGTGTTGTTTAACTTAATTAATACCTGTTTTTATTTAAATTCCTCATATGTGTGTGTCTGATCAACGTATGCATGTGGTATGGATTAGTTAGTTGAATCAATTTGGATGACCGAGTCTTGGGTTCAACAAAAGTAACAAAAGATATCCACATCGGATTCTTAGGTTAACCAACATGGGAAACCGGGAGTAGATACCGTGCCCTAGGTCCCGTGTGGTTATCGATTTCCACAGATTCCATGCTCTCTTAAGGAACAACTCAGCAGATACCATGTTGAATCCCTCAAGAAAGAAAAGAGATAGAGTAGATACCATGTCTAACTCGTTGCTTAGGGAAATCAATAGCTTAAGGAGTAGATACCCTGCCCTTAGGTTGACAAACATTAGGTATACATGCCTAACGCAGCAGATCGAGCACATATCTACGATCGAGCGCAGTTCAGTGTACAATCGAGTGCAAAAGCTTCAGAGAGTACCCGAGCATCAGTACTGAAACTACTGCACTGAAGCTTTTCAACAAATTCATTCAAGGGAGAAGCACCAATGGTGGAAGCTCGATATGCTTGTCTAGATGATGTGGAGAGGAAGCTAGATATGTTTATAAACGCCATGACTACTCAAAATATATCACCTAGTCTACGAAGCAAACCACTTTAGGTATGTGCTATATGTTCTCGTTTTGATCACACTACTAACACTTGCCCTTTGTATTCATCTGCAGATCAAGAGCAAGCAAACTATATGGAACCAAACAACTACAATTCATATGCAAATACCTATAATCCAGAATGGTTAAACCACCCAAACTTCTCATGGAGCAATGATCAAAATGCATGGAACCTTCAAGGGCAACAAAGAAACTTTCAACCAACAGCCCAATCAGTTCCGGAAGCAAAGGAGAGCGACCTAGAAAGCATTGTGAGGCAACTGGCAGTTCAACAACAACAGCTGATGACCTCACAAGAGCAGTTCATAGCAGAGGCAAGACAATTTTGGACTGAACAAAGCCAAGTAAATGCAAGGTATGAGCAAGCTATTCAAAGACTAGAAGTACAAGTGGGGCACATAGCTAAGGAACTAGGTAAAAAAAAAAGCAAAGTGTTGTTGAACAAGTTTTTCATGACCATCACGTTGATCCAGTAGAAACTACTCTTACATATAGTCTCACGAGATCGAATATAGTGCCAGAATCTAAGGATGTTACTGATGATATCATCGAAACTATGCACCTCATTGAAGCCTCTCTAAAGCATCCAAGTAAGTACACTGATCCATTTGACCCTCATGTGCCTACTAATACTATTTTCCCTTTTATTGTATAGGCACCTAACTTGGAATTCAAGCAGTTGTCAGAGCACTTACCTTATGCTTATATGGGAGAGAATAAGACACCTCCTATGCTAGCTGCTGCCAATCTAAGTTTTGGGGAAAAATAAGGCTTGGTCCGGCTGAAGACGTTAAACTTAGCGCTAATGGGAGGCACCCCAGACTTATCCTTTTCATTTTAGTATTTTTCTTTTGTTTATATTTATGTTTACATATCTAGTATTTATATTTCTTGTTTTCCATAACAACGTTTATTTTTATTTGTCAGGTACTTAATGCGTGCATCCAGTTCAAGTTTGTGGGCGTGGACAAGCAAGCAAGCAACCAAGTTCTCCATCTCCTAGGTCAGATCTTTCCATGCCACACACACATTGGGGACAATGTGTATTTTAAGTTTGGGGGTAGTGGGAGATACTAGATACTATCACACACGCACTTGAAACACATGCACACACTAATCTAACTGTAATTGGATAACATGTTGAAAAGAACACTTTGGCATAAGAAAAATAAAGAAGAAAAAAAATAGAGAAAAATGTTCATCATGCAAAAAGTGATCAAAAAGCTTTCCACTGAGTAACTGGGCCTCTTGCCTCAGTAAGCATTGAGTGTTCACGTCAAAAGGTGGGAATTTCATTAAAATATGTTAGTTCCGTATCCTTTTTGATTCGAGTTAGTAAGTCCTTAGAGGTGTCTTTACACCTAATGCCCTAAAACCATCTGGTTTAGGAGTCATTGGAAACACTCGTTACAAGGGTCAAATAGAAAGCTCGGTGGAACTCAACATGGCAAAGATCGCATGATGAAAGAAAAAGAAAGAAGAAACAAGAATTATACCATTTTTGTTCTCTTTGATAAGGAATTCGATAAAAGTTTGGGCATCGAAACCCTACACACTAAAATTATGTGGAAGCCCCATCTTATATGTGCTAATTCATCACACACAAATCCAACTTGCAATGCCTTAAGCTAACCTTAGGTAAGTAACATGAACTTTTGAAAATCCTTTTTCAATACAAAAATGTGTTTTTATTATAAGCTTTCTCATGAACGGTTATCATAGTTTTATGCACAACCCAAATTTTTGAGTATCATGGAAATGAATTTATCTTTAATTTTGTTCTTCATTTAGTTTTTAGTTCTGTATTGCTAAGGGACTAGCAATATATAAGTTTGGGGGTGTGATAGGAGCTTAAATATTCATATTTAAGCCCCTTAATTTACATTTGTTAAGCCCTGGTTTATGTTATTTTAGTCCATTTTACTTCATTTCTGTGTTTTACATGGTTTTTATAGGTCTATGAAGAAAAGGAAGCATTTTGGAAGCTTTTGGAGCTTAAAAGCAAGAAAACTGGAAAACCCGGAGCAGATACTATCTGGAGTACAATCTAGTGCACCAGGAAGGGCAATCGAGCGCACTACATGTGCGATCGAGCGCACATGTGCGGGCATGAACAGTAAAGCGGCAGAACCAGTTTTGGGAATAAAGGAGTTTTATGTTTTAGGAAAGTTTAGGGTTCCTGAGCCTTCTAGAATTATTCACCCCCTATAAATACACCTGTAAAAAACACACAATGGACATCATCTAATCCCTTCTTTTATCTTTTAATCTCCCTTTCGAGTAGATCTCCCTTTTGGGGGATCAAGCTCCCTTTTAGTTTTAGTTTTTGTTCGGGAAGGCCGGAGGCTGGACGAGCCCGAATGAAGAGATTGTGGAGATGAATTGACGACTCTTCTCCATAATGTTTTCGGGTTTCTTCTTTCCTTTTTATTTTATTATATGTAATTAACTTTTGGGTAAGGGCTTGGTTGAAGCCCTAATTATATTTATTCAATAATTCAGTATTGGCACCTTTGTGATATTTATGTTGTGTTGTTTAACTTGATTAATACCTATTTTTATTTAAATTCCTCATATGTGTGTGTCTGATCAACGTATGCATGTGGTATGGATTAGTTAGTTGAATCAATTTGGATGACCGAGTCCTGGGTTTAACAAAAGTAACAAAAGATATCCACACCGGATTATTAGGTTAATCAACATGGGAAACCGGGAGTAGATGCCATGCCCTAGGTCTCATGTGGTTGTCGATTTCCATAGATCCCATGCTCTCTTAAGGAGCAACTCAGTAGATACCATGCTGAATCCCTCAGGAAAAAAAAGAGTTAGAGTATATACCATGCCTAACTCGTTGCTTAGGGAAATCAATAGCTTAAGGAGTAGATACCATGCCCTTAGGTTGACAAACATTAGGTATACATGGCATGATTAAAGCATTGGCATACTGTTATATTGTGGTAGCATAATTAGTGGTGGATATCAAGTCCCTACACCTTTATCTTTATTATTTTATCTTTATCAAAATCAACTCTTTTATTATTTCTATCTTTTTACATTGTAAATATAATTCTAAAACGAAATTCATCAATCCCTGTGGAGATGATCTTGCATTCGCACACTATACTACTAAGTTGACCTTGTGCACTTGCAAGTAAAACTGTATGGTTATTTGCTTCTTTATTTAGGTAGATAATCACACAACAGTTGCATAAGAACAGCCTTGACCTTCCGCTTCTATAGGGAAAAATCTCTCTTTCCATCAAATTTCTCAACCACGAAATTTGAAGCCATCTTTCCGGACAAGATCACAGATTTATGCAATACAAACAAATGCTTTCTTCAACCTCAAGAACATGATTGAAGATGGATCTTAACACCGTTCTTGAATCACCCTCAAGAACATGATCTGATCTTGATCTTTACTCTGTTCTTGAATCACCCAAGATGTTGATCTTTGATTCTTGGAGTCTTGACTCTGTAACCTTCTTGTTCTTGCTCCGATACCCAGCTGTGCAAGCTTTGATACCACTATTGGAAATCACCTTGACAAGATGCTCAGGTGGTGATCTTCCAAACACCTAAGTCTAGAATGACTTGTAGAAAGAAATACAGCAATCGAAAGCAAGAAAGAAAAGAAGACAAGCAATTTGTTATCGAGGTTCGGCAATAGCCTACGTCCCTGTGAGTTCCTCTGAAATCTCTGCACTAAATCAATGGTTCTTTACAATTACAGTAACCCTCTTCAAGAAACCTCAAGTTCTTGAAGAAACCAAGAAGAGAAGAAAAAAAATGATAAGAACTATTACAAAGCTCTCTATCTATGCTACTCTCTTTTCTTTACAACCAGCCTCTCTATAATGAGTCCCTCTTATGTTTTGTGTCTTTGCACTCTCACACAATTCTCTCTTGTATTGTGTCTTGTCACTCTTTATAACTGATCTCAAAGTATGTCATAAACTTGTGTTGATAATGAAGCTAGGTGACCCTTTATATACTGCACCAACTTCTTGTCCAATCTTGAGAGTCAATCTCCACCCTTAGATCTTGATGACCACTTAACCATGGCCCTCCATCAATCCTAAGTGGTGATGTACATTTTAACCTTGCATCCACGCACCTAAGAAGAGGCTTAAACAAGCTATCCATGTGTGCATCAGTTTGCCTAGCGCTACGACACTGAACAGGGGGCGGTGCGGCGCTAGGCAAAGCACTATTTTCACCACTTGCTGGGCAGTGCGGCACTGGTGAAGGAGCTGTGCGACGCTGCCCTCCATCAAACTACCTTCTTACATGGTGGTGTAGCACTGGTGAAGGAGTGGTACAGCACACACTGATGTTGTCCCTCTCACAGCTGTGCGCACTCTTTTGCCTTGATGAATAGAGGTGTGCACACACACCCAAAGTGATGCACACACATATGTGCACTCCTTTAACATGCTGAAATTTATTCTTCCAACCTTGGTTTAGATTTTAACCATGTTTATACCTTAGACAAATACCAACACTTATACTATAAATGAAAGATTTTTTTGAGTGATACTTCTCAGTTAAAAGAAGTTATTCTCAAAGAATTCCATTCCACTTCAATGGGTGGTCATGTTGGTGTTCACAGGACTTACATGAGAGTTGTAGCCAATTTTTATTGGAAAAAGGTGAGAAAGTCAGTTGGGGTGTTTTCAAACACTATGAGATATTTCAGAAAATTAAAAATGCTAATAAGGCCCCTTATGGTCTCTTGTAGCCTCTACCCATACCAAATCAAATCTAGGAAGATGTTAACATGGACTTTATTAATAATTTGCCTGCTTCTCAAGGTATGATAATAATCTTAGTTGTGGTTGATAGATTATCTAAACATGCTCATTTTGGTCCATTACCTTTCCACTTTACTGCAATCAAAGTTGCTTGATTGTTTATGAAGATGATATGCGCTTTACATGGCATTCTAAGGTCTGTAGTATGTGATAGAGACCCTATATTTCAGAGTAAATTCTGGAAGAAACTATTTAGGTTACAGGAAATTGAGTTAAGGATGAGTTCTTCATACCATCCTCAAACTGATGGCTAGGTTGAAGTCCTAAACAAATGCCTAGAGTAGTTTTTGAGGGCTTATGCTTTTGATCAACCTACACAGTGGGTTAAATACTTACACCTTGTTGAATTTCACTATAACACTTCCTTTCAAACTTCACTTGGAAAGACTCCATTTGAAGTGGTCTATGAAAGATTGCCTCATTTGTTTCCTGCTTATTATAGAGGGACTTCTACCTTAGTGGTAATTGATCATGATTTAGGTACTAGATCAAAAATGCTACAGCAAGTTCAGGAGCATCTTCATCAAGCTCAGCAAAGAATGAAACAAGTTGCGGACATACAAAGAACATAAATTAATTTTCAGGTGGGAGATATGGTTTTACTCAGATTTCAACCTTATAAACAGGTTACAGTTGCTAACAGGTCTTTTCAAAAGCTGAGTAAAAAAATCTTTGGTCCATTCAAGGTTATTAAGCGAATTGGCTCAGTTTCTTATCAATTGGAGCTTCCTCTTGGGTCACTCATTCTATCACTTCTCAAACCATATCATGGACTTCAATCTCTAGTTACTCTACTACCTTTACCATATTTTAGTACCAATAACAAGCCTCAATTCTTACCACTTGCCATCATTAGGGAAAGATACATTAAGAGACATGCAAAGTGGATTAATCAATGCCTGGTTTGGTGGGTTGAGTTACTAATGAGAATACAAAATGTCATATTTTTCTCTCTTAATGTTTAGCTTTTTTTATACTCATTTGGTGCCTGAATGTACTACTTATTCTTATATTTTAATTTAGGATGCAAATGGAGGCGTTAAGTGCAAAACAAAACAAATTGGCCGATTTCGGACAGTTTTGACATTGCTTCGTAATCTGGGAATAACTCTCTCATTTGAGATTTGATTGAGATGATTCAAGATGCTACGGAACGCCAAGAAACATCTCTACAACTTTCATGTTTTGTGTTTTGAGAGATACTAGCTGCATCATGGTTGAAATCGAGCTTGGAGTTGCTGCACCTGCACTATTACAGTTCTAGAAAGTTCCTTAGCCTGTAATTCTAATACACTGATTTGACGCGGTTTATTTTAAAAAGTTTTCAGATTTGGTGCACGAAAATTCATGCTGAAAACACCAGTTTCCTAATTATATTAAGACTTTATTTTATTTTTAATATTTTCCTTAAATTAGTCAAATTTAGATATTGTTATTTTAGGATGATATTTAGAATATTTTTAGGAAACCTTGTAGAGTTTCTAATATTGAAAATAACGTGTATAAGAGGGGAGAAATCATCAGACTTCAGGATGCCTCTCTCTCCTATCTTCTCTAACTTCTCCTTTGAGTTTTCATCATGGTCTTGCATGGCTAAACTTTTATAATTGGTCGAAGGAAACGGAAGCCTCTGAATCAATAAAACTGTGAGATCTAATATGTTTTTATTGTTCAATTTATGCTTTGAGTATCGGATGTTCTTTTGTCCCTATTTTCATGATTGTCTCGTTTAATTACTAGGAGGCCTGCAAGTTTATTATTCGTTGCAATCTACTGCTAGGTTAGATATCAAATCCGTAATTGTTAGATCCCTCTAATTTTTGAAGCAACTAAGATTTAATGATTTGCTGCATCAGAAATTGTTAGATCTTAGGAAGACTCGACTAAATTAAATGCAACTGCTTGTGCTTGTGTTGTTTAGCTTCATCGATCTCTCTAATTCTTAAGGCTGCTACTAGATTAAACCTTTAGTGCTTGTCTTGGGTTATTTAGTAGTTAAGGTTAATTATATCACTTATTTTCTAATTAACTGCGACTAAGGAGAGATAGGAAAATAATTCCAACAGTGAATATTCAAAGTGTGAATTGATATATACTTGCATCGATGATTAGTTGTAAAATTCTGATGGTGGATGTTGACTTAGACCAAATTTTGTTCTTTTGATTGATTTTGGTATTTCAATTTGAATTGTTCATTAGTTGTTTTTCTTAAAATAGTTTTCGTTATACTCAAAACCCCCTATCCTTGTTAACGTAGCATAAAACTTGACTAGATACTCTCCATAGAAATTATCCTTACTCACACTACTACATATATTTTTAGGGGTATAGGTTTTATTTTTTGTTGCCTGCGACAGCACACCAAATTTTGGCACCGTTGCCGGGGAGTGATTCTAGTTGATTTTTTTTTTCTTCTTATGATCCTTATTTTGTTCTTGAAATTTAAAAAAAAAAATCAAAACAAAACGAAAAAAAATAATATTGTCACTAGCAAAGGGTGAAAAAAAGTTTCACTAAATTGCCAGAATTACCCGTACAGATCAGTCATCTTTGCGAATTAAACTATATTGATTCAAGAAGAACCAGGAGATGATCCATATATGCTTGGAAAGATCCAGATGTCTATTTTCGTTGGAGAAGTTTACAACTCGTAAATATGATTTTTCTAGAGAATGTTATGGCAGTTTTAGTAAACAAATGTCGGCAGAAGTGAAGGGGCTATTAAACTCAGACTCTTTTTTTTTTTGTTTTGCTAGCAAAATCACCGTGATTGTTTGTGTTTTAGCTTAGAATTTTATTTATTTTCATTACTCTAGATTTTTCCTGATTTGTTTTTCATGGTTTATTAGAGTTTCCTTGATTTGTAGTGCGATTCAGAAATAGAGAGAACCTTGCGCAGGTTAAGGAGGGAAGCTCGGAGAAATTCTGAAGAGAACAATCTAGTTCTTGATCCCCTATTTGCTAGCAATTTTGATTTAGAAGAGGAGGAAGTCATGGCTAGAAATCAAACTTTGAAAGAGTTTGCTGCCCCTGATTTAAATCAACAACCCTTATGTATAACGTTCCCTACTTTAGATATTTCCATTACTTTTGAATTAAAATCTGGACTAAGACATCTTTTTCCCACTTTTCATGGCCTTGCAGGTGAAGATCGTCACAAGCATCTAAAGGAGATTCATGTGGTATGCACGAGCATGAAACCCATGGGGGTGACTGAAGAGCAAATTAAATTAAGAGCCTTTCCGTTTTCTTTGAAGGATTCAACTAAGGATTGGCTCTATTATCTACCTTCCAGGAGTATTACCACATGGAATAAAATGAAGAGGTTGTTTTTGGAGAAATATTTCCTAACTTCAAGGGCGGCCAATATTCCAAAAGAAATTTGTGGTGTAAGGCAGCACAACAGAGAGTCCCTACACGAATATTGGGTGCGTTTCAAGAAATTATGTGCAAGCTGCCCCCATCATCAAATTAGTGAGCAACTACTTATTCAGTATTTCTATGAGGGCCTTCTACCCACTGATAGGAGCATGATTTATACTGGTAGTGGAGGAGCTTTGGTGGATAAAACTCCCGAAGCCACAAGAAACTTGATTGCAAATATGGCGGCCAATTCTGAACAATTTGGCACTAGGCTTGACCCTCCATCAAAGCATGTTAATGAGGTAAATATTTCCTCCCTTGAACAACAACTTATGAGTCTAACTTCTCTTGTTCATCAAATAGCTTTAGGTAATATGCAACGACGAAGGCTTATGGGATTTGTTCGATAGTAAGGTATCCAACCGATATGTGCCCAACTCTTCAAGAGGAGCCCATTGAGCAAGTGAATGTAGTGGGTGGTTTTCCTGGACAACCACAAAATAAGTATAATCCTTATTCGAGCACATATAACCCAGATGGAGGGATCACCCCAATATTAGATATGAGCATCCACAAGTAAATCAGTACGCGACTCAAAACCGCCCAAATTGCTCGCAATGTAAGCAGTCATACCCCTTAGACAATAACCAGGCCGAACTTCTAATTCTGGTATTTCTTTAGAAGATATTATTAAGTTTCTTGCCACTAATACTTTGCAATTTTAACAGGAGACGAAACAATTTCAATAAGAAGTGAGGGCCAGTATTCAAAGTTTGGACAATCAGATGAGCCAGATGGCAACCGCAATTAATCGGCTAGAGGCACAAAGTTAAGGGAAATTACCCTCTCAAACAGTAGTAAATCCAAGAGAAAATGCAAGTGCGATTGTTATGAAAAGTGGTAAAGAAGTTGAGATTCCAGTAAAGGCAGCCCCTGCATCATTAAATCAAGAGAAGGAGAAAAACATCATTGTAGATAGGGACGTTCCCAATGACGATGACGTACCTAAGCGTAAATTTTCGCCTCTTTCTGATTATGAACCAGTACCTCCTTTTCCTCAGACTTTAGTAGAATCTAGAAAAGATGACCAAAATAAAGATTTATATGAGACTTTTCGTAGATGCGAGGTAAATATTCCACTTTTAGATGCTATTAAACAAGTACCTCGTTATGCTGAATTCCTTAAAGAACTTTGTACAATTAAGAGGAAACAAAAACTTAAAGGATGTGAGAAGGTGAGAGTAGGTGAGAATGTTTATGTGGTTATTCAAAGAAAACTCCATGCGAAGTGCAAAGATCCAGGTATGTTTACTATCCCTTGTACGATAGGTAACGATAGATTGGAGATGGCTATGGTAGATTTAGGAGCTTTTATCAATGTCATGCCATATTCTACATATGCTTCTTTGAAACTTGGACCTTTGAATAAAACTAGTGTTGTGATTCAATTGGCTGATAGATCTAATGCCTATCCTAAGGGTGTAGTTGAGGATGTTTGTTGTGAGTTTTAAATTACTTGCAAGCGCACGAGTCGTGTGCAATATAGTGTGTGCAAGTGCGGTGTCAAATCCACAGGGAATTATATTGTGAAAATATATTTTTATCTAAACTAAGTCTATTTTAACCTAGTTCCAAATTTGTAATTGTATATTGCAAACAAAATAAACTAAACTAAATTGATTTAAAAACAAATGATAAAGATACTAAGGTTTTTGAATCCACCCCACCAAAGTAAAGCATATATTTTCATGTTCTATATAAAAGTAATCAAAAAATTCCATGAATCCACCATTATACAAATCACGACGAATACCCAAATTAAACCAAAACCATCTAATGTATTCGTTTAATTTATAAATCACAAAGGAAATCCAATCTAATTTGAATGATCCGCCGTTCTGGCAGATGAAACACAAGGAATATCCAATTTAACAATTTAAAAACAATTAATCATAAGATTTTACTCAAATAATTGAACAGAACATTTATACTAAAAATATCAGAATTGTATAAACAAATCTGAAAATATTATGCCAAACAATGGCGAGGCTTCATCTTCAACCTTAGATGAAGATTTTAGCCTCTCATAATTATGAAACTAAAGTTCACAATAAAAGTGCTAAACATTAAACTTTAAAACTTAAAAAAGAAATAAATTAAAATTGACTATACATTGGGAAAAATTCCACTCGTTGTTGGGTGGTGCTTCCCTTCGTGGTAGCAAAGCCTTCGAGATCCACCAGAATGCTAGCAGAAGTCCTCCAGATTGCACACCGAATGATGAAGTGAGATGGGGCTTTTATAGGGGAATTCCTGGAGTACAATGTGTTTCAAATTCGATGTGGGATACTACCCGAGTGTGCTCGATCATAGTCTGGTGCACTCGAGTGCATACTGGTGCACTACAAAGCATTTTTAACCAATGTGGGATGTGCGAGTGCGCACTTGCGATCGATCGCAAGTGTGGTGCGCTCAAGCGCACTAGACATCTTCAGCGTGACCTTTGTCTACTAAAACTGCCATAACTTTCTCTAGAAAAATCATTTTTATGAGCCATAAAATTCCTCAGAAAACAGACTTCCGGATCTTTCCAAGCATATATGGCTCATCTCTAGTTCTTACTGCCTTCTTGCCCTTTGCTCACACCCGGGCACACAACAAGAACATCATCATCATGCTGTTCTGTTTTGGCAACCGAAGCCTCTCCATTCTTGGTATGACTTCCTCCTCTATCCCTTATCATCTTCTTGCAATCTATCTTGACATGACCCTTCTTATGGCAGTAGTAGCAGCTCTTCCCTCCAAATCTCAGTTTGGAATGCATTCTCCCATGGCTACAAAATCAAATTGGCCTTAATTCTACCTAGCAAAATTTCCACATTTTGACGTGAACACTCACTGTTTACTGAGGCAAGAGGTCCAGTTTCTCAGCGAAAAGTTTCGCAATGATCATTGTGAATAAAATTTCCACCTTGTGATGAGAACACTCACTGCTTACTGAGGCAAGAGGTCTAGTTACTCAGTGGAAAGTTTATTGATGATGATCATTATAAATATTAGTAGTATTATTTGTTTTTTTTCTTTTATTTTATGCTTTTCTATGGCCAAGTGTTTATCTAATAAGTCATCCAGTTTCAGTTAAGTCAAGAAAACATACACATTGAAATTGCATGTCACACCTCACACAATTTTGTGCTAATGTTCTCATGTCAAATTAGATCAAACATGTGAATTCTCAAATGCTTAAAGTAAGTAACAAAGTTTTAAAACTCTATCATCAAATCACGTGTTCACAATTTTAAGCTCACCAATGACATCACATCGCAGTATTTGTTTAGATCAACTAAAATTTCAAAATAACATGAGCATGCATTTACCATTTTTTTATTTTTTCTTTTTTTAAAATGAAGAAAAACAATAACAACTTAGGACAAAGTGTGTGTAATGTGTCCCCGATACCCCCAAACTTAAATTACACATTGACCCCAATGTGTGAATAATATGGAAAGAGCTGACCTGGGATATGGAGAACTATCTGGACTGGTATGGTTCATAGCATACCTCCAAACTTGATCTGAAGTATGCTTTGTCCCTGAAAAGTAAAGACTGGAAAACAAAAAAACACTAGAGAAAAACAGTAACAAGAAATATGTAAAATAATAAACAAACAAAAATGATATGCTGTGCGGTGCCTCCTATGAGCGCTAAATTTAGCGTCTTCAGCCAGACCCAACATTAGTAATCGTGCCCAGCGAAGCACTCCACCATCTGATCAATAAATGGGAGTGGAGAATGATCATTCCTTGTGGCAGCATTCAATTTACGGTAGTCTATACTCACTCTCCATCCTGACTGAACATGAGTTGGAACCAACTCGTCGTCTTTATTCATCACTACCGCTAATCCAGCCCACTTTGGTACGACATGAATCTGGCTCACCCACTTGCTATCAAAGATTGGATAAATGATCCCTACATCCAACAACTTAATCACTTCAGTCCTCACAACCTCTTGCATAGCTGGGTTGAGCCTTCTTTATGGTTCCCTCGATGACTTGGCATTTTCCTCCAAATGTATCTTGTGCATCACCACCGAGGGGCTGATCTCCTTGATATTCTCAATAGTCCAGTCGATAGCTTCATTATACTCTCTTAAAACGTCCAATAATTTCTCCTCTTGAGCATCAACCAAATCTGAAGCTATAGTCACAGGCAAAGAATCTGCTGGACCTAGGAGCTTATACTTAAGATTATCCGGTAAAGGCTTAAGTTCCTTCTTAGGGGGTTTAAGTGTTGTGATCTCCTCCGTCTCATTGCTCTTTTGAGAAGCAGACTCCAAAGTATCCATTGCACATGTCTGTGATGATCTCGGCCAGAGCAAAGGACTCCGGCTGCTTTTCTATATCAGTGTTCTCAGGAGGGGACTCATCGGTGCAATGAAGAGCAGCGGCAATATCAGCACTAGTCACCTCGATGGGCGTGCCCCTAACTGAAGAGGTGAGGACTCCCGGTCTGCTGCAGTAAAAAGATAAATACTCATAAAACTGTACTACGAGCTGGGAGTAGGCAGTGGAGCACACCAGCTTAAACAGCCTCTTCAACCTTCGGAGTCAGAATGCTTGGACGGCCCATTGCGTGGCGTCCATGTACCGGAATATGTCATTGATGGCGAAAGCGGTCTCGAACAACAACTTTCGTTGCTTGATGCTGACCAGGATGAGGAGGCACGACTACTGGATGCGCCAGACGTGGAAACAGACGATTAAGACATGCTGGTGCTTAGCTTCTGGCTGATTTGCAATCGATATCGCTGCTGTGCGCTCGATCGCACACTGTCTATGCGCTCGATCGCAAGTATTGTGCGCTCGATCACACCCAGTCAGGATTTACGTCGAACAGCTTATGTGCACCAAAGACAAGCTATGGTTTTCCAATGTAGAACTCGTTCCTAACCCTCCTGGAACCAAATAACCACACACTCAAACACAAAATAATGTGTATGTAAAATGAATTTCACAGTTTTTATTTAAAATTTTTATGTGTGTGTAGAGTACCCTGTGCAATGTTTGATGGAATGTGAACAAGGAGGGGGGTAGACGGTGGTGATGGCGAAGTACGGTGGTGATGGCGAAGTACGGTGGTGAGGTGTTGTGGTGGCTGGGTGCGAGGTCGAGAGATGTGGGTAGGTTTGTGTGCGAGTGAGAGTGAGAGAGAATGTGCAGGGGGTGAGTGAATACGTGTGCAGAGAGTGAAGTGAGGGCGTGAGTGAATGTTTTCAAACTTATAATTGTCTCTGCCTCAAGTGCGCTCGATCGCACGCGGGGTGCGCTCGATCGCACTTGTGCGCTCGATCATGTTTTAAGGACACGCTCAATCGTACTCTTGCGCTCGATCACGCTGAAGGGTGAGATCGATCGCAAGTATGGCATATAAGTACAAGTGAAAACTTACCTTAGCAAAAAGAATGAATAATTGAAACAACACAACCTTACCAATTGTTAGTGGCCTCAGTACCACTAACCTTACCAGAGGTGCTTGAGCTTAATAGGTGATCAAATTTTTACTTTGCTCAAGCACTCTTTTGCTACCGTGCTAGTTGTTTGGAGGGAAGCACCTAGAGTCCACCTCTTGGAGCTCTAGTGCTTGTGTTTCAGCTGTATACTGTACTGATTCAAGTGCTGTTGATAGTGTCTTTATCTCCCATCTTGACATCTGGTCAACATAATAAAGAAAAGTAGTGTGAGTAAGTGCAGGAGGTTTAATTTGTAGAGCACACTTACTTGAAGGTTTTGGTGTGTCCTTGAAAAGGTGCACGTCTTTAATCACATTATCCTCCTCCGGCCTAATGTCTACTCTTGTGTTTTCATGGTAGGGGAGAGTCTCCAATGTAGTGGTGCGATGGACCTGAGAAGCTTTCTCAACAACACTTTGCATGAAATTCATATTAGAATTTTTATCATCATTACTGGTCGATTTTAATGTATTAAACATTTGAAATTGTATTTCCTCATCATTTACTCTCATTGTGATAATGCCCCGTTTTACACTAATATTAGTGTCAGCAGTTATCATAAAAGGGCGTCCTAGGATGATGGGGAGAGGTAATGGCAAAGTACATTCTTCCATATCTAATACTATAAAATCAGCAGGTATAATGAATTTTCCTACTCTTACCAACACGTCCTCAAGGATACCTCTTGGTCGTTTGATGCTTCGGTCAACTAGTTGCAAAGTGACGGAGGTTGGTTGAAGCTCTCCCAAACCTAGTGTCTCGCATACACTGTATGGTAGCAGGTTGACACTCGCTCCTAGATCCAATAGTGCATGTTCGAACAGCTGGTGACCTAGCCTGTAAAGAATAGTAAAACTACCCGGATCTTTTAGTTTAGGTAGTAATTTTCTTAAAAGCACAGCACTTACCTCTTTAGTTAAGGCTACCATCTCATGCTCCTGGAACTTCCTTTTGTTAGTGCAATATTCTTTTAAAAATTTAGCATATGCAGGGATTTGTTTAATGGCATCTAACAAAGGAATATTAATGTCTACTTTCCGCAAGGTTTCAAAAATATCAATTAGTTTATTGACTTTCTTCTATTTTACTAACCTTTGCGGGAAGGGTGGAGCATTCACCTTCTCCGTCTCACTTACCCTTGATGCTGATGGTGTCTCTTTGGACGGTGCTGTAAGCTCATCGGACCCTATCACCTTGTTATTTCTCAGGGATATCACAGCGTTTAATTGTTGATGCCCCACAGGGTTAGGTAGTATTTGAGCTGGGAGCTCTCCTTGCTTTCTACTACTAAGCTCTTTAGCTAATTGTCCCACTTGTACCTTTAGTCTTTGAATTGCTTGCTCACGTGCTACATTGGTTTGTTTTTGCTGAGTCATGAATTGTTCTTGTGATGTCACTTTCGAGGTCGTTCCGTTTTGGTTCGGAATTAGTATGAGCAGTGGGCCGCTGATTTCATTGCTGTCCTTGGTTGTTTTGATTGTTGCTCCATGAGAAATTCAGGTGATTCCGCCATCTAGGGTTATAGGTGTTTGCATATGGGTTATTCTTTGGCGGATAGTTGTTGGGTCCCACATAATCCGCTTGCTCCGGATCTGCAGATAAAGGACAAACATTAGTATTGTGATCATATTGAGAGCATATTGCACATACCTGTAGTGGTGTAGCTGAGGTAGTCTGAGCAGCCATGTCTTTTACCAATAAATCTAGTTTCCTTTCCATTGCTGCCATTTGAGGGGAAGATCCTCCATTCATATTTACCTCATACACTCCTTTTCCTTTGGTTACATGCCTACCTTGAGAGGAGAATTGCTAGGTGTGCTCGCTGAGGGTTTCAAACAGTTCCATTGCCTCTTCGCTGCTTTTCTCTATAAGGACTCCTCCATAACCTAAATCAACAATATATTTATTAGTATCATTTAAACCTTCATAGAATGCTTGTACCAGTTCATCTTGAGGTAGGTTATGATGTGGGCATTTGAGTAGCAATTCATTGAAGTGTCCCCATGCTTCGAAGAATAGGTCCCCATCCTTTTGTTGGAAGGACTAGATCTCCTTTCTCATTTGTCTTGTCTTTTGGGCTGGGAAGAACTTCCTCAAGAACTTGCTTGCCAACTCCTCCCAAGTGTGGATGGAAACTGCAGGCAAAGAATTATACCAAAGTTTAGCATTATCTTTCAAGGAAAAAAGGAATAAAATTAACCTTATTCCTTCTTGGTCTAGGCCTTGTATGTGCTGGAACTTGCAAAGATTGAAAAATCCTCGGAGGTGTAAGTGTGGATCTTGATTAGGAGTTCCCCTAGAATGCGTCAAGGCATTCAAGATTTGCGGAGATATGTAATAATTTCCCGCTGCCTCAGGTTGATATGCGATTCATGATGGTTGATCTATGTTCCGAGGGATGAAGGATTGCTTCATTGGAATTCGTGCAGGTGGTTGCTGGTTTTCGAGCTGTTCCGCCATTTGTGTTTCGTTCTTGACTTCTTATTCGTTCTCCTCGAAGTTGTCCCTAAGCCTTTGTCGGATGGTCCGTTCAAGCTCGGGATCGAGGGAAAAGAATTCCGGATGTCGGGATCGAAGTCCATGCATAAAGCAGAACAACCAGTTTCAGTGCAGCAGTGCAACTCTGCTGCTCGGGTTCTCTCTGCCCTAAATGCGCTCGATCGCACAGGAGCTTGCAATCGATCGCACAGGAGCTTGCGATCGATCGCAAATACCACAGAAAGTGCAAGTAGGGTTTTTGAAGTGCCTGAAAGAGAAAACAACTTTGATTAAGTTTTGATAAAAGATGGTAAAAAATAAAATAATAATAATGATAAAATGAAAGTTATCCTAAAAGGAACTTTTAGCGCAATCCCCGGCAACGGCGCCCAAAACTTGTCGTGCGTTTATCTACCTAAATAAATAGGTGAATAATCGTACTAGTTATACTTGCAAGTGCACAAGGTCATCAGTATAGTCTAGTGTGCGAAAGCAAGGTCATCTCCACAGGGATTGGTAAAGTTGCTTTTTAGAATTAGTTTCTCAAAAGTAAAAAGAGATAAATATTTGTTGGAAGGTGATTTGATAATAATAAAGACATAGGGCTTTGATATCCACCACTAGTCATACATTCCCAATGTGTATAAGGTATCAGTGCACTAGCTTTATTATGTATACCTACTGGTTGCCAACCTAAGGGCATGGTATCTACTCCTTAAGCTATTGATTTCCCTAAGCAACGAGTTAGGCATGGTATCTACTCTAATTCTTTTCTTCCTTAAGGGATTCAGCATGGTATCTGCTTGATTTGTTCCTTAAGAAAACATAAGTACTGTGGAAATCGACAACCACATGAGACCTAGGGCATGGTATCTACTCCCGGCTTCCCATGTTGATTAACTTGGGTACCCGGATAAGATATCCCTTGTTACTAATGTTAGACCCAAGACTCGGTCATCCAAATTGATCTAACTAACCCATCCATACCACATGCATACGTTGGCCTTACACATACATATGAGGAATTTAAATAAGCATAGGTGTTAATCAAGTTAAGTAACATAATAAGCTATCAGCAAAGATTTAATCAATGAATAAAAATATGGGAATGCATAACTAGGGCTTCAATCGAGCCCTATAAGAGAGTTAGTTACACATACTAACTGAAGTAAACATAATTAAACAGAACATAAGGGAGAAGAATAAACCCAAGAGAAGAGGCGTCAATTCTCTCCCAAGCTCTCCACTCCAAGTAAAAGAAAAGAGAAAAGTGTTTTCTATCTAAGGTGTGTTTTTGTGTGTGAGTTACAAGTGTATTTATAGGTCTTTGAGAAGTCCTAAGAGACCCATGAGTCCTAAACCTGCCTAAAACGAAAATCCTATACTTTCCAAAATAGGGTTCTGCAGTTTACTGTTCACGCCCGTACATGTGTGCTCGATCGCATGTGTCCTTGCGCTCGATCGCATGTGTCCTTGCGCTCGATCGCAGTGTGCGCTCGATCCTTCAAGTGTGCGCACGATTGCATGTGCGCTCGATCGCCTTGCATGGTGCGCTTGATCGCACTTTGTCCAGAGAGTGCTCCAGGGCTTCTAGATTTCTTCCTTAAAGTGTCAAAACTGCTTCTTTTTCTCCAAGACCCTATAAAAACATGTAAAACACACAAATGGAGTAAAAGAGACCAAATTAACGTAATAAAGGACCTAACAAGTGTAAATAAGGGGGCTTAAATATGTATATTTAAGCATCTATCAGTAATCGATTGCACTTGTTCCTATCCGTGTGTAGGAGTCGATGAATTTCCCACTGCAAACTTTTCCTTCGAGTTGGGCACAGGTTGACGGGGGAACTTTCCCTTTTCTCCTTCACCCACATGACTTGCAATTTGATCAATTTGACTCTCTAGCTTGGAATCACTTGGGTGTTTACTATTTACGCACTCCTTACCTCACTGATGGAGTGGCCGGTCATTTTCATGAAATCCTTGAGGGCGTCCTCCAGAGACTGTGAAACCAGCACTGGTGCTTGAGTGGGAGCTTGGTAAGCGGTTGATGGTGTTGGATGGGCTGAATGACTATAACTTGGAACTGGTGGAGGAAATCCGGGAGGGTATTGATTGTGAACATGATGAGGGGCTCCTCCTTGATTTATCAGTTGGTTCTGCTTCCATGAAAAATTAGGGTGGTTCTGCCACCCTGGATTGTACGTCTCGGAGTAAGATCCATTTGATTGCCGTCAATAGTCATTGAAAGCGTTCATTTGTTCCATGGGATACTCAGCAAAAGCCGGTGTAGATGGACAATTCTGTGCTAAATGCATAGAACTAGCACAGATGGAACAACTATCAACATTGAATGTATTGGCTGTATTAATGGACTGGTCGGTCATCTTCATGAAATCCTTGAGGGTGTCCTCTAAAGACTATGAAACCGGCGCTAGATTCATCCACATTTTTTTTAATTTTTTTAATTTTTAATTTTTTTTATGGGTAATTGCCAATAAAAACAAATAAACTAAAATAAAACAAAAATGCTAACTAAACTAGTAGAAAACTAAAATTAATTCAGATAAAAATTTCACAAACTAAACAACTCCCCGGCAACGGCGCCAAAAACTTATTTTGAGTTTTAAATTACTCGCAAGAGCACGAGTCGTCTGCAATATAGTGTGTGCAAGTGCGGTGTCGAATCCACAGGGAATTACGTTGTGAAAATATATTTTTATCTAAACTAAGTCTATTTTAACCTAGTTCCAAATTTGTAATTGTATGTTGCAAACAAAATAAACTAAACTAAATTGATTTAAAAACAAATGATAAAGATACTAAGGTTTCTGAATCCACCCCACCAAAGTAAAGCATATATTTTCATGTTCTATATAAAAGTAATAAAACAATTCCATGAATCCACCATTATACAAATCACAGCGAATACAAAAATTAAACCAAAACCATCCAATGTATTCGTTTAATTTACAAATCACAAAGGAAATCCAATCTAATTTGAATGATCTGTCGTATCCGGCAAATGAAAAATACGGAATATCCAATTTAACAATTTAAAAGTAATCAATCATAAGATTTTACTCAAATAATTGATCAAAACATTTATAATAAAAATATCAGAATTGTATAAACAAATTTGAAAATATTATGCCAAACAATGGCGAGGCTTCATCTTTAACCTTAGATTAAGATTTTAGCCTCTCATAATTATGAAACTAAATTTCACAATAAAAGTGCTAAACATTAAACTTTAAAACTTAAAAAAGAAATAAATTAAAACTGACTATACATTGGAAGAAATTCCACTCGTTGTTGGGCGGCGTTTCCCCTCGTGGTAGCAAAACCTTCGAGATCCACCAGAATGCTAGCAGAAGTCCTCCATATTGCACACTGAATGATGAAGTAAGATGGAGCTTTTATAGAGGAATTCTCGGAGTACAATGTGTTTCAAATTCGATGTGGGATACTACCTGAGTGTGCTCAATCATAGTCTGGTGCGCTCGAGCACATACTGGTGCACTACAAAGTATTTTTAACCAATGTGGGATGTGCGAGTGCACACTTGCGATGGTGC